>JAIGNY010000962.1:227500-425000 GCA_020152595.1 Chiridota heheva | reverse complement strand
ATATATATATATATATATATATATATATATATATATATATATATATACATACATATATATATTTATTTATTAATATATATATATATATATATATACTTATATATATATATATACATATATATATACACAAGTTTTTTTTATACATAAAAATACATATATATATACATATATATATATATATATATATATATATATACATATATATATATATATATATACATATATATATATATACACACATATATATATATATATATATATATATATATATATATATATATATATATATATATATATACATATATATATTTATTTATATATATATATATATATATATATATATATATACATATATATATATACATATATATATTTATTTATATATATATATATATATATATATATATATACATATATATATATATATATATATATATATATATATATATATATATATATATATATATATATATATATATATATATATATATATATTCTTCACATTATGTGCTACCACTCTGAGTTTCACGTGTATTTCACGGCAACTGATGCATTATATATTAATATATATATATAACTGATGCATTATATATATATATATATATATATATATATATATATATATATATATATATATATATATATATATATATATATATATATATATATATATATATATATATATATATATATATATATATATATATATATATATATATATATATATATATATATATATATATATATATATATATATATATATATATATATATATATATATATTTATATATTATATATACGACCGAACGGCTTATTCGACCAAACGGCTTATATTATACGACCAAACGGCTATATTATATTATATACCGAACGGCTATATATACGACCGAACGGCTTATACGACCAAACGGCTTATACGACCGAACGGCTTATACGACCGAACGGCTATGACCAAACAGTTTATATGACCGAACCGGCTTATACGGCTTATACAACCGGAACGGCTTATACGACCGAACGTTATTCGACCAAACGGCTTATACGACCGGGCGCTGGCATGACCGAACGGCTTATACGACCAAACGGCTTATACGACCAGAATGGCTTATACGACCGAACGGCTTATACGACCAAACGGCTTATACGACCGGGCAGCTTATACGACCAAACGGCTTATACGACCGAACGGCTTATACGACCAAACGGCTTATACGACCGGGCAACTATACGACCGGACAGCTTATACGACCGAACGGCTTGACCGGGCGACCGAACGGCTTATGTGACCGAACGGCTTATATGACCGGACGGCTTATACGACCGAACGGCTTATACGACCAAACGGCTTATACGACCAAACGGCTTATACGACCGAACGGCTTATACGACCAAACGGCTTATACGACCGAACGGCTTATACGACCGAACGGCTTATACGACCGAACGGCTTATACGACCGAACGGCTTATACGACCGAACGGCTTATACGACCGAACGGCTTATACGACCGAACGGCTTATACGACCGAACGGCTTACACGACCGAACGGCTTATGTGACCGAACGGCTTATATGACCGGACGGCTTATACGACCGAACGGCTTATACGACCAAACGGCTTATACGACCAAACGGCTTATACGACCAAACGGCTTATACGACCAAACGGCTTATACGACCGAACGGCTTATACGACCAAACGGCTTATACGACCGAACGGCTTATACGACCGAACGGCTTACACGACCGAACGGCTTATGTGACCGAACGGCTTATATGACCGGACGGCTTATATGACCGACCGGTCTGTATGACCGAGCGGCCTATATGACCGAAGGGCCTATATGACCGAACGGCTTATATGACCGAACGGCTTATATGACTGGACTGATATATAATGATATATAACCGGACTGATATATAACCGGACTGATATATGACCGGACTGATATATGACCGGACTGATATATGACCGGACTGATATATGACCGGACTGATATATGACCGGACTGATATATGACCGGACTGATATATGACCGGACTGATATATGACCGGACTGATATATGACCGGACTGATATATGACCGGACTGATACATGAACGGACTGATACATGACCGGACTGATATATGACCGGACTGACACATGACCGGACTGATATATGACCAGACAGATATATGACCGGACTGATATATGACAGGACTGATATTTTGCTTTATTTGCTTGCTTTTTGCTTTGCTTTATTTATTTGGTTCTTCACAACATATTTACATATAACAATATACAATATATACAGATACACAATTGAGTTTACAAATATTTGAATTGTTGAAATACAGTTATCAACATATAGAAATGTGGATAGGTGTAGGATATAATAATATACAATATGTATGTGAAAGGAAGTGTTGCAAAAAAACTCTGGAGAGCTTAACTAAGTACGACACTCCTGGTTACAAAGTAAGTTAATTTTAGCATAAACTACCCACCCCACCCCTTCAAGTTACTAGACCCCCCCAATTTACCAGTCCTACCAAAAATACCAGACCCTATTCCCACCCATCCCCTACCCCTAAGGTTACGGATAGAATATAACAAGTAGTAATAGAGTATTTAGTAATTATTTATACAATTTTGTCTAATGATTTTCCGAAAGCTGGCAAGAGAATTACAAGTTTGTATGTCACAAGGGATGGAATTTCACAAACATGACCACATATGACCGGACTGATATATGACCGGACTGATATATGACCGACTGATATATGACCGGACTGATATATGACCGACTGATATATGACCGACTGATATATGACCGGACTGATATATGACCGGACTGATATATGACCGGACTGATATATGACCGACTGATATATGACCGACTGATATATGACCGACTGATATATGACCGACTGATATATGACCGACTGATATATGACCGGACTGATATATGACCGACGATATATGACCGGACTGATATATGACCGGACTGATATATGACCTGACTGATATATGACCGACTGATATATGACCGGACTGATATATGACCGACTGATATATGACCGACTGATATATGACCGGACTGATATATGACCGACTGATATATGACCGACTGATATATGACCGGACTGATACATGAACGGACTGATACATGACCGGACTGATATATGACCGGACTGATATTTTGCTTTATTTGCTTGCTTTTTGCTTTGCTTTATTTATTTGGTTCTTCACAACATATTTACATATAACAATATACAATATATACAGATATACAATTGAGTTTACAAATATTTGAATTGTTGAAATACAGTTATCAACATATAGAAATGTGGATAGGTGTAGGATATAATAATATACAATATGTATGTGAAAGGAAGTGTTGCAAAAAAACTCTGGAGAGCTTAACTAAGTACGACACTCCCTGGTTACAAAGTAAGTTAATTTTAGCATAAACTACCCACCCCACCCCTTCGAAGTTACTAGACCTCCCCCCCCCAATTTACCAGTCCTACCAAAAAATACCAGACCCTATTCCCCACCCATCCCCTACCCCTAAGGTTACGGATAGAATATAACAAGTAGTAATAGAGTATTTAGTAATTATTTATACAATTTTGTCTAATGATTTTCCGAAAGCTGGCAAGAGAATTACAAGTTTGTATGTCACAAGGGATGGAATTTCACAAACATGACCACATATATGACCGGACTGATATATGACCGGACTGATATATGACCGGACTGATATATGACCGGACTGATATATGACCGGACTGATATATGACCGGACTGATATATGACCGGACTGATATATGACCGGACTGATATATGACCGGACTGATATATGACCGACTGATATATGACCGGACTGATATATGACCGGACTGATATATGACCGGACTGATATATGACCGACTGATATATGACCGGACTGATATATGACCGGACTGATATATGACCGGACTGATATATGACCGGACTGATATATGACCGGACTGATATCTGACCGGACTGATATCTGACCGGACTGATATATGACCGGACTGATATATGACCGGACTGATATATGACCAAACTGATATATGACCAAACTGATATATGACCAAACTGATATATGACCAACCTGAATCTGAACATCCCCACTCTTCATCATAGAACTTAGAAGTCAAGTTGCCGTTGTAACCAGAGATTTTGTCCACTGGAGATTTTGTCCCTCGGAGATTATGCCTTCCCAGACACTTTCTCCTAGAACTGTAGAAGGAAGTGTCCCCCACAGACAATTATTCCTAAGCGAATGCACTCAATGGTAGAGTATTTTTCCGCAGTTTTCACTTTTGGTACACTTCTGCGAGCATAGTGTGGTACTATACTAGCTACAGTCAGACAGTGCTTATGTCAGCCTCGTTGACGCTGTGTTAGCACAGAAGGCGACACATTTCTGGAAGTAATCAACATGGCAGTTTTCCCCGTTGGCTCCAATGGTAAGGAATTACAAAGTCACTTTATTTCAAAAACTGTCGCTTCGAATTTTTTCAGTTCCATATATGTTATATATATTTTTGCTAATATTAAGTCACCGGCAAAAACCTATATGGTTCTTACACGAAAAGATGATATTGGGGGCGATTTTAAGAAGACATGAAAAATGATTGACCTAACCTAACGTTACGGTACAACGTATAGTGACAGTGGTAGGCTAGCCGGCCAAGATGAAAATGATAAAAATGAGATTTTATGTTATTAGTTGAGCGTCAAACTTGGCAAATTTATTAGTGTGCCTTGTAAAATGTGAATGGGATATTTTGTAGCTTTACAAATTTGTTCAAATGTTGACGTTGCCATACACCTAACTTTACTAGGCCTAACTTAATACTCCCCGTAGTACCGGCGAACTGATGTCAGCCGTGTTAATATGGCTGTCGTTAGTGATGGCTGGCCATCCTCATACAGCAATCCCAATGTTATAAGCAGACCTGGCGTCCTCTCCAAGGGGACACTGGCAGATTTGCGCCCATACATTAGCGATGTTCGGTTTTTCCACATGCTAGAAAATCGAATATCTCAAGGGCGCTAACAATGTACGCATCACTACCTTCACACTCCACACATTCAGTGTACAATTATGCATATACCGTACGTACGGAGTTCATTTCGGAAACGGTTTAAGCGGACACACCGTGTACATTATTTAAGAAATACTTAATGAGGGCGCTAGGAGTAGCAATGTCGTAGATGTTGGGGCACAATATTGGCATGTGGCAGTGCGTCTTGTGCTCTCATCTGCTTATGCCTAGGAAACCCTGGATAAGCACCAGCTTGATGGGCTTAAGCTCAATGCCCAGTATGGACTTAAACTTTAATGCTAGATAGATGGAAATAATTAGTGGGTAAGGATGATATAATTTAATGGTAATAGGAGATAGATGGCAATGATTTCATATCATAGGAAGATATTTATTAGATATATTCATCAAGTGTTTTACTTTGATATTATTTCATGTTAAAGGAAAATTCCTGTGAATTTTTATTTTATCATTTGATAGAGGACCATTAAAGGAACAAATTGGACTAAAAAGCAAGTTGATATCTGAATCATTTGTAGAATTAATTACATTTTGTAGATTTCACCAGTGTGCTAAAAAGTGACCTGCAGCGTGATGTCATAACTACAGATCCAAAACAGTGTTTATGTATTTCTTTAAATATTAATTGTCCGTTTCTAATTATTGAAAACATTTTTGGTCAATTAGTGAGATTGGGTATAACATGCCCCTTGGAAGACGAGGATTTGCCCATCTGCGTATGTACCTTACATCTGCTTATGTACCTTACATCTGATTATGTACCTTACATCTGCGTATGTACCTTACATCTGCTTATGTACCTTACATCTGCTTATGTATGTATCTTACATCCAAATAAAACATAAAAAAACATTTTTATTTTCTAGAAATGCATAACAATCTACCTTGGATCTGCAGCTATGACACTTCACTTTGCACTGCAAGTTCAATTTTCAAGACACTCTCCAAACCTTTGAAAATAAAATAACTTTTAGATGGATGAAATAAGATATCAAGATGGTTTTTCACCAATATGTTTCTTTAGTAGTATTCTACTATATAGATTGAAATGAAAGGGAATTTTCTTTGAAAGACATATTATTTGCAGAGAAATCTCACAAAGTGCACTATTTCTTTTTCATTTTCTATTTCTTGATATTAATAATACATCGATTTATATATATATATATTTCTTGATATATATATATATATTTATTTTATATATATATATATATATATATATATATATATATATATATATATATATATATATATATATATATATATATATATATATATATATATATATATATATATATATATATATATATATATATATATATATATATAAATATATAGCTCTGCAACTCAACGCGCAAAATTTCTTTGTACCGTTATCATCCTAATCGGCCACTAAGCTTTCCTTTGAACTAGTCAGTTGAAATTTCTTTTTTTCTGAATAACTTTTCAACAGCCTCATAATTTCTTTAGACGCGGGAAGGAAGCGCTCCATACACAACTCCCATAGTACGACCACTAAATTCATGGTATTTCCAATTTTTCTAAATATTCTGAATTTGAAATTTTGAATTCAAGGTTGTTATTTAATGCTTAAAGATACATGGACAGGTAGAGGCAACAAACTAATTTCAAATCCACTAAAAACATGAAGACGACTAACAAAATCCTGAAAATCAGGTAGGAATTAGCCATTTTACAGCTTTTTGAAGATTTTTGTGCATATATAGAAATTTGTGTTACTCTCGTGATGCTAGACAAAGCCTCTATTTTCTTATGTAAATGCATTGTTTTTAACCCTCATTTATCTTTAAAAAAGGGAAGACGATATTAATGAAGAGATTTTGACCTTTACCATGCCCTAGCCAAGGCCTTCTTGAAAATTGTTAGTTTGATGTAATAAACTTGTTAAAACAATCAATTGGGAAGGTAGGTAAGTAGGGAAAACAATTTGGTAGGTAGGTAAGTAGGGAAAACAATTGGGTAGGTAGGTAAGTAGGAAAAACAATTGGGTAGGTAGGTAAGTAGGGAAAACAATTTGGTAGGTAGGTAAGTAGGGAAAACCATTGGGTAGGTAAGTAGGGAAAACAATTGTGTAGGTAGGTAAGTAGGGAAAACAATTGGGTAGGTAGATAAGTAGAGAAAACAATTGGGTAGGTAAATAAGTAGGAAAACAATTGGGTAGGTAGGTAAATAGGGAAAACAATTGGGTAGGTAAGTAGGGAAAACAATTGGGTAGGTAGGTAAGTAGGAAAACGATTGGGTAAGTAGGTAAGTAGGGAAAACAATTGGGTAGGTAGGTTAGTAGGGAAAACAATTGGGTAGGTAGGTAAGTAGGGAAAACAATTGGGTAGGTAGGTAAGTAGGGAAAACAATTCGGTAGGTAGATAAGTAGGGAAAACAATTGGATAGGTTGGTAAGTAGGGAAAACAATTGGATGAATAGGTAAGTAGGAAAAACAATTGGGTAGGTAGGTAAGTAGGAAAAACAATTGGGTAGGTAGGTAAGTAGGGAAAACAATTTGGTAGGTAGGTAAGTAGGGAAAACAATTGGGTAGGTAAGTAGGGAAAACAATTGGGTAGGTAGGTAAGTAGGGAAAACAATTGGGTAGGTAGATAAGTAGAGAAAACAATTGGGTAGGTAAATAAGTAGGGAAAACAATTGGGTAGGTAGGTAAATAGGGAAAACAATTGGGTAGGTAAGTAGGGAAAACAATTGGGTAGGTAGGTAAGTAGGAAAACGATTGGGTAAGTAGGTAAATAGGGAAAACAATTGGGTAGGTAGGTAAGTAGGGAAAACAATTGGGTAGGTAGGTAAGTAGGGAAAACAATTGGGTAGGTAGGTAAGTAGGGAAAACAATTCGGTAGGTAGATAAGTAGGGAAAACAATTGGATAGGTAGGTAAGTAGGGAAAACAATTGGATGAATAGGTAAGTAGGAAAAACAATTGGGTAGGTAGGGAAGTAGGGAAAACAATTCGTTGGCCAAATTCAAGCTTTGTAAATTTGTATACAGTAAAAGTGCTATCATTTCAGGTAAAACTAGACTTTCAGCACTCAATAGAGAAGATAGAGAACTTATCTATGGTAAGAAATAGCTTGTCAATTGAACTGAAACAGTCCAACTCTTTACCTATTTGATGAAATAGCCCGTCAATTGAACTGAAACAGTCCAACTCCTTACCTATTTGATGAAATAGCCCGTCAATTGAACTGAAACAGTCCAACTCCTTACCTATTTGATGAAATAGCCCGTCAATTGAACTGAAACAGTCCAACTCTTTACCTATTTGATGGAATAGCTGCCAATTGAACTGAAACAGTCCAACTCCTTACCTATTTGATGGAATAGCTTGCCAATTGAACTGAAACAGTCCAACTCCTTACCTATTTGATGGAATAGCTTGCCAATTGAACTGAAACAGTCCAACTCCTTACCTATTTGATGAAATAGCCCGTCAATTGAACTGAAACAGTCCAACTCTTCACCTATTTGATGAAATAGCCCGTCAATTGAACTGAAACAGTCCAACTCTTTACCTATTTGATGAAATAGCCCGTCAATTGAACTGAAACAGTCCAACTCTTCACCTATTTGATGAAATAGCCCGTCAATTGAACTGAAACAGTCCAACTCTTTACCTATTTGATGAAATAGCCCGTCAATTGAACTGAAACAGTCTAAGTCCTTACCTATTTGATGAAATAGCTTGCCAATTGAACTGAAACAGTCCAACTCCTTACCTATTTGATGGAATAGCTTGCCAATTGAACTGAAACAGTCCAACTCCTTACCTATTTGATGAAATAGCTGCCATTTGAACTGAAACAGTCTAAGTCCTTACCTATTTGATGAAATAGCTTGCCAATTGAACTGAAACAGTCCAACTCCTTACCTATTTGATGGAATAGCTTGCCAATTGAACTGAAACAGTCCAACTCCTTACCTATTTGATGAAATAGCTGCCATTTGAACTGAAACAGTCTAAGTCCTTACCTATTTGATGAAATAGCCCGTCAATTGAACTGAAACAGTCCAACTCCTTACCTATTTGATGGAATAGCCCGTCAATTGAACTGAAACAGTCCAACTCTTTACCTATTTGATGGAATAGCTTGCCAATTGAACTGAAACAGTCCAACTCCTTACCTATTTGATGGAATAGCTTGCCAATTGAACTGAAACAGTCCAACTCCTTACCTATTTGATGGAATAGCTGCCATTTGAACTGAAACAGTCCAACTCCTTACCTATTTGATGGAATAGCTGCCATTTGAACTGAAACAGTCTAAGTCCTTACCTATTTGATGAAATAGCTTGCCAATTGAACTGAAACAGTCCAACTCCTTATCAATTTGATGGAATAGCTGCCAATTGAACTGAAACAGTCTAAGTCCTTACCTATTTGATGAAATAGCTTGCCAATTGAACTGAAACAGTCTAAGTCCTTACCTATTTGATGAAATAGCTTGCCAATTGAACTGAAACAGTCTAAGTCCTTACCTATTTGATGGAATAGCTTGCCAATTGAACTGAAACAGTCCAACTCCTTACCTATTTGATGAAATAGCTTGCCAATTGAACTGAAACAGTCTAAGTCCTTACCTATTTGATGAAATAGCTTGCCAATTGAACTGAAACAGTCTAAGTCCTTACCTATTTGATGAAATAGCTTGCCAATTGAACTGAAACAGTCTAAGTCCTTACCTATTTGATGGAATAGCTTGCCAATTGAACTGAAACAGTCCAACTCCTTACCTATTTGATGGAATAGCTGCCATTTGAACTGAAACAGTCTAAGTCCTTACCTATTTGATGAAATAGCTTGCCAATTGAACTGAAACAGTCCAACTCCTTACCTATTTGATGAAATAGCTTGCCAATTGAACTGAAACAGTCCAACTCCTTACCTATTTGATGAAATAGCTTGCCAATTGAACTGAAACAGTCCAAATCCTTATCAATTTGATGGAATAGCTGCCAATTGAACTGAAACAGTCCAACTCCTTACCTATTGGATGAAATAGCTTGCCAATTGAACTGAAACAGTCCAAATCCTTATCAATTTGATGGAATAGCCCGTCAATTGAACTGAAACAGTCCAACTCCTTACCTATTTGATGAAATAGCTTGCCAATTGAACTGAAACAGTCCAAATCCTTATCAATTTGATGGAATAGCTTGCCAATTGAACTGAAACAGTCCAAATCCTTATCAATTTGATGGAATAGCTGCCAATTGAACTGAAACAGTCCAACTCCTTACCTATTGGATGAAATAGCTTGCCAATTGAACTGAAACAGTCCAACTCCTTACTTATTAAAAAAATGAAAAGTTATCTTTTGAAGATTGATTTCATGATTTTTTAAGCTAGGCCTAAATACGTTATTTACAGCTTGTTTTAAATTTACAGTTTTAAATGTTTATTTTTTTGTTTCAGTATAATGATTACCATTTTAATGAGGAAAAGAGAAGAGTTTTTCATTGTTGCTTCTCCATACAACAAAAAACATTTGCCTAATATTTCAATTAGCATTCATATTCCAATTCTACCTTATGATCAGCTGATACTGTCATGAGCCTTGGTGCTTTTTTTGACGCCAATATCTCAATGTCATCGCATATTTGCAAAAATTTCAATTAACATTTACGTGATATATCACGTATCAGGAAAATCTACATGCTACCATGTTGTTAGATCTTTGGTTTTATCCTGTCTGGACTATTGCAATGGCTTACTATCGTCTTTATCAAACTCACAAATCAAGCTCGGTTAGTTTTTGACGTCAATCACACACATGATCCACAACTTTTACTACAATCACTTCACCATGGTTGCCTTTTCACCAACGCATACTTCACTGCTTACCTATTCACCTACGCATACTTCACTGGTTCCCTTTTCACCAATGCATACTTCACTGGTTCCCTTTTCACCAACGCATACTTCACTGGTTCCTATTCACCAACGCATACTCCACTGCTTCCCTATTCACCAACGCATGCTTCACTGGTTCCCTATTCACCAACGCATACTCCACTGCTTACCTATTCACCTACGCATACTTTACTGGTTCCCTTTTCACCAACGCATACTTCACTGGTTCCCTATTGACCAACGCATACTTCACTGGTTACCTATTCACCAACGCATACTTCACTGGTTACCTATTCGACCAACGCATACGTCACTGGTTACCCATTCACCAACGCATACGTCACTGGTTACCTATTCACCAACGCGTTGTCTTTAAACACTTGTTCTGTATATGGAATGTCTAATAAAAAAACACTTAATATTCATCCTTTTGTTTAACTTTATATGTCCCAGCAAGGGATGACACCCGACTCTAACTTTATATGTCCCAGCAAGGGATGACACCCGACGCTAACTTTATATGTCCCAGCAAGGGATGACACCTGACGCTAACTTTATATGTCCCAGCAAGGAATGACACCCGACGCTAACTTTATTTGTCCCAGCAAGGGATTACACCCGACGCTAACTTTATATGTCCCAGCAAGGGATGACACCTGACGCTAACTTTATATGTCCCAGCAAGGAATGACACCCGGCGCCTTACTTGCCCAAGAACCAGGCCCGGGTTCAGGCAGGTGACAAATCATTCTGTCCTTCATTGTAACTGCTTCTCGCAAATGGAATAAAGTCTCTGTATTTATCAGATCGTCACCTTCCGTTGAAACTTTGAAGAAATCATTGAACTGTTGAAAACTCATATTTTTGTTTAACTTGTGCCTTATCTATTGACTTAATTAATCATTTATTTATGCAATGTGTTGTTTATTGCTCTATGTTAAATGTTTAGTACTCTGTTATATTGCGCTTTGAGCCTTCTATTTGTTTCTTCAGCATGATCAATCGGATTCTGGGAAGTTACTGCTCCAGTCGTAGCTGCAATTTGGTGTTTATAGTTTTTTTCAAAAAGTTAGTGAACAAGATATTTTAGACATTATTAACTCATCACCAATCACATTTTGCTTTTTGGCAGTTTGGATCCTCTACCAATTTATATCTTCAAGGAATATTTTTTCGAAATACTTCCAGTCATAATATAACAGCGATCAAGCTGCTCTTCCTTATTACAAATCTCAACACTCTCTTGCTTCTGGATACGTTAATCAGTTAATTCCTGCAATAACATCCTCAGCGTTTTTCGCTCCTCTACAAAATATCTTCTGGCTGCAACAGTCATCATCTGAACACAAAAATGTTATGGTGAAAGGGCCTTCATCGAAGCTGCAACTTCTTTCTGAACAATCTACTGGCTTCAATTCGCAACGCCCATCTGTTAATTCTTTCAAACGTCTTTTAAAAACTCATGATCATTTATTGTCGATTTTTGGTTTTCCAGGGATCGGAGAAAAGTCCAAAATCCTTGGCCAACAATTTTGTTCACTCAGAGAAATTTTTTAAAGCTCGAGTCTACATTATTTCTTCCAGACAAAAAAAAAAAAAATACTCGTGATAAATTTTGTTAAAAATAGTTCGAACAGTAGATTTATTTTCTTACTCTCTGGCTAGTTCGCAGATATGATTTACGTGTAATCCTTTTGTAATCAACAGAGTTAAAAACAGTTCACAAATAATTGCGCTTCCTTACTGGTTACTATCAACTTCTCAAACCCATCTCTGTCGTTTGATCATACCAGTTCGAGCTCTCTAATCGAAAAATGCGCTCTTGGAATGGTAGAACACACGCCTACTTAAAGAAAATAACCAATCAGTGTAAAGCATGCGCAATAAATAACCAATGGAAGAATTTGCGTCGTGACATTTACACTGTATCTAATGAGATTATCTTGAACCAATCAGAAAGATTTAAAATAGATCATGCATCTGCAATGTGTCTGAAAATCAGCAGAAGATAAGGCTTCCTTTGTTCAAAATAACCTACTTTCGTTGGCTTCAAAACAAGACATAACTTAATAATTACTGTGAGAATCAAAATCCCTCTTTGTCTGATATATACCGCCTTAAAGGAGTAATAAAACACTGATATCGCAATGGTTAAACACGGGATGTGTTCTGCTATATACGATTTTATTCACCAATTGATTTAATTTCCTGCATTATTGTTGTGAACTTGTTCAAGCGCTTTGAGGCCTTATCAAGCAGCAGCCGCCGCCAGCACCACCGCCACCACCGCCACCGCCACCACCACCACCACCTCCTCTATGCTTAAAGTATATTTGAGAATAAGAATACTGAGAATTGCCTGTATCGTCTGTCCGGCTGTATGTCAGTATGTGTACGTTCTATAAAATAGTTGGTGCTCGTGCATTTTTACACGTACTCGAGGTACCGCTCACGTATAACCTGCGCATACTAACGTATGTGTATAAATATACAGGTTTATACTTAATTATATATATTATACAGTATTCAACTTTGTAATCATATTCATAAATAAATACCATCAATTTGAGATTCGCATTGGAATGCACTATGAACGTGGACCTTTTACATTAGCTGCATCAGGGAGTTTGTTTCTACTCCTTGGTTGTACTATACAGGTATCGTGAAGCAATTTTTAAAGTGGGTGGGTGGGGGTCTGAAAAAGTAAATGGAGAACGCATCATTATATTCATATATACACTAACTCCCAATCATAGAGGTAGGCATGAGCATAGGAAGAGTCACCTCTCGGGGAGAAGGGGGGGGGGGGGTTCAATCGTTAAGTTTCATCAGTGATGTTGCGGCTAATCGGAAAATCTTCAATTTTCGGGAACTTTTCTGAATATTTCTGCAAAATGAGTGAATTATACTGTTTAACAGTTGTTATATCAAGACGGCCACGGCCTTTGATAACCAGAATTTCGTTCAATTTGAGCAATTTTCTTCGATTTTCGGGAAGATATTTGACATTGGGAGGCCAGATTTGATGTTTAATCCAAAAATGTAAAAATCTCTTATCATGGTCTAAAACCTATCATTGTAAAGGAAGAGGCTGGAGGGTTCGTAAAATGATTTCACGACGATTGAAGTAAATTTCGCGAAAATGAAGGAAATTTTACAAAAATTTAGGGAGACCTTCCGAAAATTAAAGAAACTTCTCGAAGATTGAAAAATATTCCCCCAAATGCAATTCACGCGGGGTTTTCACCGGGTCCAAAAACAATTTGTAAAGAGGGAGAGGGTTCGTAAAATGTTAGAAAATTTTGGTAGAATTTGGCAAAATTTCCTGAAAATTGAAGACAATTTTCCGAAAATGAAGATAATTTAACAAAAAGGGAAGTGAATATTATCAAAATAAAAATATTTTACGAAAATTGAAGATTTCCTGCAAATTAAAGATTTCCAGAAGAAAATTTCCATGGAATCTGACTCTCCATAAATAATTCGTTAGACCTTCATTTATTGGGTGGTAAAAATGGTACGTACTTACCCCACCAATAAAATGATAAATGGGTAAAGGGGGAAACTTGCCCTGTTCCTTTGTTAGTTTAGAGTTTAAAACAACGTTGTATTGTAGTAATTTAACGAAACATTTTGCCAACATCATTCACGTTTTCAGTTCTCGCGGTCTCACTGCTTTTAGAACTGTAATCATGCACGCCTTAGCATCCTAGTCAGATGGGATATTTTATTTGATTTTTTTAAGTATCAGATTTTAGTCGACATGATCCATTGTTCATATCTTTTGCAACAGTAATTGTTGCAAAATTGCAGGTCATCCTTCTTATGATTTGCGAAAAAGTGGGGTCACGTGACCCCAGCCCCCCCCTCACCTCTACTCCGCGGCCCATGCAATTGGGCAAATTCAATCAATTTTGGAAAAATTTCCTTCATTTTTGAGCCATTTTCTTTTATTTCGAAAAATTTACTTTAGACAATTTGTTTTGGATTTTGAGAAATTATTTGTCAAATTTCAGGAATTTGTAGACAAATTTGACCAAAATTTCAAATATTTATACCCAAATTTTCTTCTATTTTACCTTTATTTTCGGTAACAAAATTCTTTCAATTTAGGAAAAATTCATTCATTTTTGGCAATTGTTTTTTGAGAAATTTTGTTTATTTGTGGGCATCTTTCTAAAATTTTGAGGAAAGCGGGAAAGTTATTGACAAATTAGACCACTGCTTTCAAATAATTTTAACAATTGTTAGCTCCCAAACAGGAAAAACAGAAAGCTGAAATCCTCTCAGCCCATATTATTATTATCATTATTTATTTTATTTTGGCCTAGCAAAAAAGTGTTTCAAAATGAACCGTAATCTAGCAGTGGGATGTTTCTCATATCTTTCTGATCTACGCGCAAATATGCTCTTAAAAAAGGGAGCATTGCTTGCTGGGAGGGTAACTAGGTTGGTATTCAAGAACGGGGTCTGCCTAAAGCCTGAAAGCGGTGCCCCAGTGAGGCTTAACGGTGGAGAATGGAAGGGAAAGAGGGAGGGAGGGGAGGGGGTCCGGACTTTTTCAAGGAAATTCTTAAAAGTTGGGATATTCTTTTTGCTTTTAAAATACAAAATTGCCCTCAGAAGTGGGCTAGGGAGGGGGGAGGGGTGTCTAGGACCTCCTCACTTTCTTAATGCAGGCTACGCCACTTCTCCCGGCCACCCTGAATATTATTATCATTAAAAACTGGATCTGAAATTTCACATGATATACCAGGCCTGCCGCACGATGAGAATCATGTTGTCAGCACTCAGCATCATGTCGTAACGGGAGGGGTACGATTCCGATATCTAGCCGAGTCGGGCTGATTAAGATAAATCATTGCCAGACTAAGATTGATTGCAGTGGCGTCGCTAAGGGAGCACGGGGGACGTGCCTGCAAATTTTGGTTGTGTCCCCGCCTGCCCTTCAAATGAAAAACAAATTTCCGTCCTTTTTCCATAACATTCTCAAATTCATTTTTACAATGATAAAAGAATACTCAATAGTTCTCTTTAATCTGTTAATAAAGTTTCATATAAAATTATATTGTAAAAAACTCCCAGAAATTTAGAGATGCACTGTGTTTTTGTGCCAGACTTCATGTTGCACGGAAGATCTGATGCATTTATCATTCCTTATGCCCAACATAGAAGAGTTTTAACATAAAAAAGATTATCTTTTTCTTGGATATTTGACTGATTCTTATTTAATGTTGGCAAAATTGGCATTTTAGTGAATCAAAAACATGAAATCTTCGCCCCTGATTCCCGGGTTTTTGCTAGAATTTTCTCAATTTTCTGGGGATATATGGGCTTATCTTTTCTGCCTGTTTAGAAATGGTACCCAAATGCTTATCCGAGTTGACTTTAACGTTAGAATCTAACATTTTCTTCTTTTCATCAATCTAATTGTGAAATTTCTGTTTGATTTTAAACCATTTTGGGTTTTTTTCCCCCTGTCTGGCCAGGGGCCCGTTTAGTGGGCTACTTGTCCGCAGGTTTTCTCTGGGGACGCCACCGATCGATTGCCGACCGACTGGGGAAAATGCATGTCTCGCTAGCTCTTCCACCCCCTTACGCCTCGTGGTCTATAAAAGACCCCGAAGTTGATTATTTTCTCTTTCAAATGGGTAAATAAATAGTTGATCTTTCCAATGGGTACATAATTAACAACGTGCTACCATTATGAGATCTAATCCAAAATTCCAAAAGTTGTTTACTATTCGGGAACTTTACAAGCGCTGGCAAATTGCACAGTACGGAAAACTGTACGTACGCAAACTACGATTATTGTGTCGATTGCTTATCAGGTAAATCAGTAATGGTAAAATTCACCATAATTCATTATTGATATCGTACAAAACGCTTCAATTTAGTCAATAATTTGGACGCAAAATAGTAGTGCACAGTTGGTTGTGAATTTACCTGGAAATGTGTTTGCTTCGCAAGCAAACATACCTCCAACATGAACTTTGCACAACTTGCTTATTTTATCCAAGGTCATCATATGTAGCATAAGCGTTCACGCATGAAAATACGGATCCAACAAAAGTTAGTCATCAATCGCTGTAAAAACTCACCGTCTTTCGGCGATTGTAATTAAATCTAAATGAAATTTGGTTAAACTATATTATAAACTATACTAGAATCATCAAAAATCTGCAGCATATGGGCCTATGTTTACAGCCAGTACTACTGTTTCCTTTTTGCACTATTTTGAATGATATAATATCATACGTATGCAAGATGGCTATAAATTGTAGATTTAAATGCCAAGCGCTGTACTTTTTACACGTTTAATATTCATGATACTGAAGAGAATGCTTTTGAAGTCACTAAGAAATCACACAATACAAAATTGATCATTTGAATAACTGCAAATATTACCTGCTGATGTATTCACTAAGTTCATACTTTGATTGTTTTAGTCCATATCAAGCTGGGTATATGTGTCAGTGTTCCACCACAAAAGTACATTAAACATGAAGCTTTAGAGGAGAACAAATTAAGATAAAGTAATGTATGTTTAGGCTATTATACTTACAAAGTACTGCCATAAAAACTTGGAAATTGGACATCTTCTTTTGATGTCTCAGTTTTTATTCTCAATTTTAATGTATGGTTTAATTGTTACTTTTGCCTTTTTGTCAATCTCCTATATCAAGCTTGATTTCATATTTTCTTATTTTATTGTAAACAAGGCCTTATCTCAACCAGCTTTCAGCTGAATGAGCTTTCCTGTATAAAAAGGAGTGAAATAAATCAAATAAATAGACATGGCCTATGCATCCTATCATAAGATCATATTCTCAGACTTTAAATGATCGTCCAAATGGGATTTTTCTAACTGCTTAAATTACCTGTTAGGCAACTCAGATGATAGTTTACAGGTGTAGATGTTTACATAGTTTTGTATGCTTTGTATAGTGCATATATGTATACTCGGCGCCTTTTCTAAGAATTCACTCCCTGAACTTTGTGCATGCTTGAATACAATGTTTTCATCAATGTGAAGCACTTCCAGGAAAATTAGTTATGTACGAAGCCAAATATTAATATGCTTATGTGTAGTACCTGTAAATCATTATCTTCATGGAATATTATCAAACGAGAAAAATCTTAATTTTCTTAAATAACTTTTACAAAGCCTGGTGCAAACACTTTTTCTAATGAAATAATAAAAATCACCAGGGTAGATTTTAGAGGTTTTCACCAAGTGCCATCCCTCTTAATATTTTAGTAAACTTATACTTAAAAGTGTTTTCATCACATATAAGCAATCATTATTTTGTGTTTAGTTATAAAGTGTGACCGTCATCAGATCTTTCACAATCCTGGCAGGAAATTGGCTAAGTTGTTTCCAATTCCAATGTACCTACTGGCGTTATTAAGTTGCTTCCAATGTAGTTGGCAAACCTACTGGTGTTATTAAGTTGTTTCCAATGTAATTGGCAAACCTACTGGTCTTATTAAGTTGTTTCCACTGTAGTTGGCAAAATAACTGGTCTTATTAAGTTGTTTCCACTGTAGTTGGCAAAACTACTGGTCTTATTAAGCTGTTCCCAATGTAGTTGGCAAAACTACTGGTCTTATTTCTAATAAGAATGGCCTTTGCCACACCCATTGCCAACATATGTGTACATTATACGCAGGCCTATTTTGGTTGACTTGGTTTAAAGTTGACAATACAACATTAATTACCAAATCTTTTATTATAGGATCATCAAGTTTGGTTGAAACATAATTTCATTGCATCCTAAATGTCGTTGGTCAATGAAAAAGTTAAATTTAGGAATTTCAGTACCAGGAAATGTCACTGCCTGTCAAATATCGATGCTCTTTGCATGTATTGTAACTTAAGTGTAACATACAACTTACAAAGGTCAGTAAACAATCCTAAGTTATCTAGTTAAAAAGAATACAGTGCAGTGGGCTACTAGGTACATAAAAGATGTTAAAGAGATACATGTAGGCAAAAAGCGAGAGTGGGTACCATGCAAAAAAAACAAAACAAGACGCTTAAGTTAAGCTTTAATAAGTTAACTGAAGGGTCAATAATGCAGTACCGTATTTGCATTGTGTTTTTTGAAATGAATTGCTAACACGAACTGAATATGCAACACGAATCTTCATGCCCAAATCACGCAGTGACCAAAACTTTTGCTGAAGAGTTAGTTTGAAATTTGCTCTTACTTCGAGGGCTAAATCCATAGACCCTATCTTTCAATTTGTAGTCTTAGCTATTACGTTTGTGTTCATATTGGACTTGTGAATCTCAAGCCATGCGCAAATTGAATTAGTGTTATTAGTGTAGGCCCCTAAGTTAGGCCTTTGAAGAGGATTCAGTCGAAATCTACTATGGACGAAATCTATTTCTCATTGTTCAGTGTTCTTTTGAATTCAAAAACGGTTTTTTTTCTTCAGCAAAACTGCAGTAGGCCTACACTACAACGTTACAATTAGCCTAAATAATATTGTAAGGACCCTGTTTTTCTTCCTACCCAACATTTTCCCAGAGTTATATCCCCTGGTTCTTTAGGTTACCCGAAGTTCATCTTTGTTTATTACTTAAGACAGCTCGGGAGCAACCCGAAAAACTGGGTACTTTAAAATACCCAAAAAATTTGGTACTTTTATGTATCACGTCATTGCATGAGCCTACACATCTGACTAGCCTACACTGAACATATGCATGGAGTTTCTCAGATTGTCCAAAATTTCAATGGATAACCTGAAGTTTTTTGGGAGACGGATAGTGAATAGATATTCAAAGTTTTTGCCGCTGCTTTTTAATATTCACGGTCACCATCTTAAGAAAATCAATAATGCAGATTATGGGTAGTCTGTTTGGTTCATCTTCTCAAAAAGGCAACTATGAATTTCAAAAAGCAGCGGCAAAATGTTTTTAATATTTATTTACTATCCGTCTCCAAAATTTCAGGATATCCAGTGGAATTTTGGATAATCCGGAGCGGACAATGAGAAACCCCATATGTTTAGTGTGGGCTAGTCAAACGTGTAGGCTCATGCGATGACGTAATATATCAAAGTACTCAAATTTTTTGGTATTTCAAAGCACCCAGTTTTTTGGGCTGCTCCCGGACTATCAGACAGTAATGGTGTTATGTATTAAGTATGTTAAGTTTCTTGTTTATTGCTCTGGTGCGCAGAGGAGCAATAGACAATCATTTGTATTTCTTTTGGGTTTTTGTTGAAGATCAAGTATGTAAATGTGATTAACAGTGAAGCATCTGGTATGTAAATGAGCGTAGCAGACACTACTTGTACAAATTTCATTGGTCATTGATGATCATGTGACACTAAGGTGTGGTTCATTAGGAATCAGTGTGTTATAGTTGAGAACACCCGATTTGAAACGCATTATCAGTAACTACTGTGAATAATGATAAAAGTATAGTCAGTAACTTCTGGCATGTATTTTAATACGGTAATACATATTACGGCCATGGTCAGTAACTACTGACACATATTATAATACGGTCATACATATACGATAGTACAGAACTAATTAGGCACTACTACGCTAGCCCAAAATGAAAACCCTGCATGAAAAAGGTATAATATAGAATATGTTGGGAACTCTCCCATTTCATAGGAAGCTTATAAGTTGAAAATTTCAGGGATCGTCTTGACTATGCGTTTTAAAATTGACGATATTTTTTTCCAACAAAAAAAAAAAAAAGAGTTTCATGGGGAACTAAACCGTGGGCGAATACTAAACTTTGAGTCATTTGATGATGGTGCAAAACACCTTTCCACTTCGGCCTGAAAAAGACCCAAAATATCAGGTAAACCCCTAACAAAATTTTATTTTCAGAAAATATTTCAAAATTTCCTAAAACTTCAACTTTCTACCGCAAAAAAGACCCTGAACTTTATTCTTTTATTAGGGGAAATTGTCCCGATGAAAACTGGGAGAAAAAGTATCATTCCCTCCCTTCCCCTCCAAATTTAAAAAAACAAAATCGGTGGAAAAGAAACATCAGTAATAATAATAACACCGTTGCAAGGATAAATAAATTACTATTTCCCGATAAATTAAAAAGCCACCTTCTCCCCTTATCATCACCACCTCTGGATTAGTTTTTGTTTAGGAAATTTCCGTCCAGATTGTCAAGCATATTATGCACATAATAAGAAATAATTTTGAAGTAAATAGAGGGCAGGTTCTTTGTGAAACTGATTAATTATGTATATAAACTAGCATGATACGAAAATCATTCCGAAGTTGATTATTTATGAAGAGTAGTGTCATTAGCATGGTATGTTGTAGTATTCGGTGGAAATTGCTCCCCCTTCCCTCTCCCCTCCTCGCCCACCAGGTATGGCCCTGTTGTCAGGTTTACTGACAAATCTTTATGCATGCCTAATCGGAATGTATTATTTTGGTCCTTTCATGTAAACATCAGATCATATTTTACATCTTTTTGTTTGCAAGGTGTTGATACAACTGTATCTAACATTTTTCTTTATGATTGTGTCTGAGTAAATGGCACATTGGCCAATATCTATAACAATAAGTAATTTATTATGATGAAAATACTTAATTTGTTATGATAAAAATACTTAATTTATCATGATAAAAAATAATCATTAGTTGTTCAGCTCCTTAAAAAACTACCCGACCTGATTTTTTTGTCCTCTTTATTTTCTTTATTCTTAAAACCTTAGTTGTTGTGGAAGTTGGTGCTGAGTATCATATTAGCAATGGATGAAGTCCTTATTGTGTGGTTATTTTAATTAAGAGAAAGTGGTCTCACCATTTGCTACAGTAAGTTTGTGGTTAAAACAAATTTTTCAAGGAGAAGGACAAGTCATGTACTAGAAAAAACTTCATTTTTTTCATTATTGTGGGGTACCTCTCATTTTTATAACAAATACTCAGTATATAAAATCAAATTCCCATTTGTTCATTCATGACGTTATGGGACCCGACGCCAAAATAACTTCTAGTAGTGACAAACCACTATCTGTACTCTTACATCGTTTTGTTTGGATTCATACCGTCCCATTTATAACAACATATGATATATCTAAGATTATTGCTGGTTATTTGTCGATATTATGAACCCACAGTAAAAATTTGAAAAATATTTTGATGCAAATTATTTAGTATACGAAAAGCCCCATTTGTTTTATTTCGAAAATAATATGAGACCCGATGCCAAAATAACTTGCGGTATTGGCTAACTAAATTACATCGTTTAGTTTGGGTTACTGGCATACTGTGCCTTGTTACAACGACACTAATGGATTTAAGATATGACTGGTTATTTGGCGATATTTTGGACCCATGGTAAAAATATATATATATATATATCTTTATGAAAACTATTCACATATGAAAAAGGCCTAATTCTTTTTAATTTATGAGATCCGATGTTATAATAAGTTGCAATGTTAATGAGCTCACATCTATCTGTCTATACTCTTGCATCGTTTTGTATGGATTAATGGCGCATACCGTCCCAGATCTGCCCATGAAATAACGACTGTATAACGACACTATATGGATTGGAAACATGGCTGGTTATTTGGCGATATAATAATTATGGACCCATAGTAAAAAAAAAAAAAACGGATTTTCATGAAAATTCTTCAGTATATGGAAAAGGCTCTTCTCTAAAATTATGAGACCCGATGCCATACTAACTTGTAGTATTGACAAACCCATACCTATACTCTTACATCGTTTATTCTGTTTTTTTGCATACCGTCACATGTTATAACAACACTAATGGATTAAAAAAAAGGTTGGTTTATTTATCGATATATCCTATAGATATAATTTCCCTTGCACCATGTTTGGGTCCCGTACATCTATGCCCCCCCCCCGCACCCATTACGTAACTTTGTGGATCCGCTCTTCATGCTGGGCTCAGTTAAATTTGGTATGAGACTGGTGTTGTGGTACTTTAGAGCTGAACTACGTGATTGGTGGACTGGGAACGGTTTGAGAGTATATACCAATCAGCCAATAGCGTTTATTGTACGGGCTATTTTTTTATATTTACCATTCCTGTTTGAGAAGCCGACCAAGCTCCTCCCCCGAAAAAAGCAACATCCGGGTTAATAGCAGTGGCGTAAGGAAAGGAGGAAGCATGGACAATTCTTAAACTTGCATAAACTTTTTAACAATTTAATGAATGGAAATTAGAAA
Organism: Chiridota heheva; assembly: GCA_020152595.1. NCBI lineage: Eukaryota > Metazoa > Echinodermata > Holothuroidea > Apodida > Chiridotidae > Chiridota > Chiridota heheva. The sequence goes on along the minus strand of JAIGNY010000962.1, from coordinate 401,839 downwards.
GTTCTTAATCTGTTAATTGTCTCAGTTTTCCGAAAATTGCACTCAGCCTTTAAAATGTTTTACTCATTTTTTAGAATATTTCACTCAACTTTTTAAATATTTTACTCAACTTTCGAATATTCGCTCAATTCATCCCTCTTTCGCGTAGTGACGAATGTCATTTGTGTAGTGACGAATGTCAACATTGAAATGATTAATTCTGGATACTGACGAATGTTGGGAACATTTTGGAGCTTGATGAAATAAAAGATGAAAAACGTAATATTTGATTATATAGCTTTTTATATCATTGTAAAGAGAAAATGCTAATCTTTTGACAATTGTACTTACAATAATCATATTTTAAGCAAAATATTATTTTATGAAGCTTCAAAGACATTCATCAGCAGATCAGTGTGCGGAAATGATAAATCAGTATTTCGCGCCAATTTTCGTTTCACCTAAATAAGACATTCGTCAGTATGCGGAAAGAGGGACGAATTATTCGAAAAAGGTCACCACAGGAAAGTCTGGTAAAATACATTGGAGTCGCTGAGGGGGTGTCGGATTGAGTTGCATTGGGGATGGGAGGGGGTGGGCAATCCCTCTAAAATTTCTTTGAACTCCCAGGTCTGCCAAATGAAATATTTGTTTGCCTAAGATGGGCGTATATATGACAAACTTGATCGACTGTTGTGCAAGTAACTTGTTAGTGAGCCCCAGATAGCACGGAACTAATTATTTGCCCCATTGAAACTATGATAAAACCTTAAGTTCGGGGTCTTTTTGTATCAGAACAGAAAGAGGAATTATAGGGGACTTTCGCGATGTTTTCTGAAAAGTATCATTTAATGTTTTTCGGATGATGGTACTTTTAATTAGGGATTAACCCTAGGTTTGGCTCTTTTTGAAGCTGAAGTAAATGTGTTGTGCACCTTCAACAAATGACATAGATTTTGGAATGGGTCCATCTGTCCATGGAAAAATAGATCCCCATAAAACTCTTTCTGAAGCAGATCTCGTCAAGACAGGACATGCATAGTCAAACCTGTCCTTTCCCTGCCATCCCTACAATTTTCAACCTCTAGGCTTCTTGTCTCATGAAATAGAAGATCGCCAAAATATTCTATATTAGACCTTTCTCATGCAGGGATTTTCATTTTGGGCTAGCGTAGTCTGGTAGTAGTGCCTAATTAGTTCTGTGCTACCGTATATGTATATGTATTACCGTATTATAATAAGTGTTAGTAGTTACTGACCATAATTTTATCATTATTCACAGTAGTTACTGAAAATGCGATTCAAATCGGGTGTTGAGAAGCAAGCTAAACCGTCAGGACTTAGAGTTCAGAGCTTGATCAGTTCAGACTGGCAGCTGTATTGACCATAACAGAAGCCTGGCCAGCCTATTAGGCTTGGCAAGGCGTTGGAATCTCAGCTGCAAGCCTGCACAACCTCGCATTAAGAGGATTTAATTTCACACAGACTCACAGTTTTGTTTTTAGTGCTTGGGGAGTGTATGCTGACAGTTGCAGTGACCAGTCAGAAGCTTAGCCAGCCCAAGTCTATTAGATTAGGCTTGGCTAAGGTGATGGATCTTAGCTGCCAGTTTGCACAACCCATCACCAAGAGAAATCAGCCAGTTCTTATCAGTTCAGTTTTAGATCTGACTGCAGCGAAAAGTCTGATAAGGTAAACAATAACAGAACTCCTCTCCCATAGTTGTGGAAGAAAGCATGGGAGAGTAAGATTGTACGCACTGTTGAAATTATTGTTCGAGTTGTTCTTAATAAACGTCAGAGATATGAGATTAACATTTTTCCTCTTGGTGTGCTGTTTTCTAAGGCTGGCTCGGTTCGTTACAATATTAAAGACTAACGTAAGCCTAACACGTTAATGCATATGAAGATGAAGTTTGGCGTCATAAAATATCTAAAGTTAGTTGACTTTTTAAGTTAGGGCTAATCTATATAATGCCCAGCATATAGGGAGGTTATGCTTTGCGCAATACACGTGGCCATGGACCTATTGACGTGGACAAGTCCGTATGTGTTCACTGTGTGCGGTACGTATGGCATATAAACAAACACAGCTGGTCGCTTTGTTTGCACTCCAATGCGCCCACCCAGTTAGCCACTTTTCTGAAAGGCATTGCCATTGGTCAGGTAATAGATGTCCTTGGCAGTTACCGATGCAATGCGCGTTATTACTATGCGGTCTGATGACCTCGGGTCACCAAGTTCCCAAATGTCCAATCAAGTGCAGTGAATATCGTATTCTATTGGTCGGTGCCACGTCACATCCGGGAGATGACGTCATATTCTGGTGTGAAAACAAAGCTTTGCGCGATACACGTGGGCAAGTCCGTATGCGTTTCCTGTGTGTGGTACGTATGGCATGTAAACAAACACAGCTGATCGTTTTGTTTTTACTCCAATGCGGGGTGAATGCGCGCGGTTACTATGCAGTCTAAAAAAAAAATGGGTACTCTTATGTATCACGTCATCGTATGAGCCTACACATTTGACTAGCCCACACTAAACATATGGGGTTTCTCATTTTCCGCTCCGGATTGTCCAAAATTTCATTGGATATCCTGAAATTTTGGAGACGGATAGTAAATAGATATTCAACACTTTTTGCCGCTGATTTTTGATATTCACTGTCGCCTTTTTGATAAAATTAATAAAACAGATTATGAGTTTTTATTATCTATTCACTATCCGTCTCCAAAATTTCAGGATATCTATTGAAATTTTGGATAATCCGGGGCAAAAAATGAGAAACCCTATATGTTTACTGTGAGCTAGTCAAATGTGTAGGCTCATGCGATGACGTAATATTTAAAAGTACCCATTTTTTTTGGCATTTCAAAGTACCCAGTTTTTCGGGCTGCTCTTATGGAAATGTTTTTCATTTTCCACGAGGATAGGAAGTACTGTCGCAATTAAGGAATATGCGATAACTAGGCAAGATTTGAAATCAAAATTTTGCCTCACTTACAAAGTTTACGTTTATGACACAGTACGTTCAATACACGGAGTTGCAGGCGTAACGTCAGTTAGTCAAATAACATATGATTGTGTACTGTAGCCATATGCATAAGCTGTACAGTATTGCAAATAGTGTGTAGCATGTAGGGCATACTGAGTGAGATGTTCATCTTACTTAACGTCAGTGTGCTCGTAAAATGATGCTTTTTTTGTGAACGGAACACTGAATGTTCGTTGGCAGGTTCGGGTTTACATTCCCTCAGCATTTACGAAATATTAAAGCATTTGTCCACAATTTAGACAACAGTAGGACGTCAAATGACAAAGATTGTTCAAATTTTTAAAACGTTGGTGTTCAGTGCAGAGGGCCTAATGGTACGAAATTGTGCCGTTGACCTCACAGCACAAAATGTGAAAGAAATAACGAGAACTTTCGGCAGCAACTCTCTTGTAATCTGTGAATGAGACGACAAATTTTGCATAGCGGAAAACTTGTGTGAATGGAGTTGGATACAGCTTATACGAAGTTTTCTGTTTGATATGTAAATTCCTAATCAATTAAGCTGCAATTAAAGTCTCTGAATAGTTCAGTGAAGTGCCTATTCTATATGCATATACTGTTGATTAGTGTGTAAAAGTGTGTGTTTATTGGGCTTGACCCCATACGTTAGTAAATTGTGCAGACGATCAGGATTTCTTCAGAATTTGTTTGGCCATCATGGTCACGTGAATTTCGGCCATGACATTATTTAAATTAGATTTCCGGAAATTACCGATTTCGATATGAAAAGGTCTATACCGTCAGATGTTACTGTGTTATCTGACCAAAGAGCTCTTTGATCTGACTAAAAGCGACGTAATTAACCCGGCCCGGCCGCGATTTTTTTCTTTTTAGGCTTGATAAGCAATGGCAAATTTATTGACTAATCAGATTCTAGTATTACTTCAACTTGTTGCTATGACGGTGTTATGAATATTTATCAATTTTGTTGGCTATAAGTACGTATGCACCGATGTGAAGTTCCTCATTTGTATATGCGTAGGCGTATATATATATATATATATATATATATATATATATATATATATATATATATATATATATATATATATATATATATATATATATATATATATATATATATATATATATATATATATATATATATATATATATATATATATATATATATATATATATATATATATATATATATATATATATATATATATATATATATATATATATTTATATATATATATATATATATATATATATATATATATATATATATATATATATATATATATATATATTTTTATATATTTATATATTTATATATATATATATATATATATATATATATATATATATATATATATATATATATATATATATATATATATATATTTATATATATATATATATATGTACCACAAAAATTTTGCGTAATGGCTGGGAGGTAGTTTTGTTCTCTCCAAGGACCTTCCACACAAGGTCCTTGTTCTCTCGTAATCAGGTAATGCGCAGTTTTTGAAGAACTAAGCTCGAGGTTAGCAGTGTACGTGTGGGAGTATGTCATCGCGGAGAACGTGGAAATTAATTAATGGTTACTAATGGTAACTATTTGCTAGAAAATAAACAGACAAAAGAAACTTTCGTCATTCTCAAGTGCTCCGTGGTCGAATGATCGATCGTACGCGTTGTGTATGCATATGCGACAATTAACGTAGTCTCTAGTACTGAAATATGAATATTTTTATTTATATTCGTACACTAAATAAACATGAACTTTTAATCATGTTTTCAACTTTCTATCTGCGCACCTGATTGGGCAATGCAAAGAGCTTCCACATCTTTGGTCAATGGTATACGTAAACACTGGCGTAGCCAGAGGGGGGGCCACGGGGGCCATGGCCCCCCACCCCCACCCCCCAATCCCATATTAAAAGCAAAATTCTGGCAAAATTGTGAACAATCAAAGAAATACAGCCTCAAATTTGCAAGTTTTTGGCTTAGGAAGTGCCATTTCCGGCAATCTATAGGCAGCATTTATTGGAAAAATTTCTCTGAACGCTACGCGCCAACCCATGGTGGCGCTCCGCTTAGATACTGTCACGGGTTCAAAATCATACCAATGAGTAGCCCCCCCCCCCCCCCCCAAACAAAAAACCTGCCTACGCCAATGTACGTAAACAGCGGGCATGAAAAGTATGTAAACATGTGTATTGTGTTGTGGGCTACGTAAACAGCGGGCACACGAATAGTCTTTTAACTTTCGCTTATGCATATCCGTAAGGCACTGCCACGGCCTTACGAAAAGTCACGGTGTAAGTGGCGTCAACTTTGCAGTACCCTAGATCTTAAACCGGGTGTCCTTCGTATGACATGATACCTTAACCTAAACCCAAGCTAAACCTAAACAAACCTAATACATACGCAACAGATGTCGTCATATGCAAATTCAGTATAAGTGTCTTGCAGATAGATATAACGTAGACAGCCCACCCACCCTTCTTGCCTCCTTAGCTTCTTATCACGTGCAACCTCCGACCAGGGATATCCCTGCTCCGACGAGTACTAAGTTTCGCACCACACCGGCTTTTCCGCACCACACCGGCTTTTCCGCACCACACCGGCTTTTCCGCACCACACCGGCTTTTCCGCACCACACCGGCTTTTCCGCACCACACCGGCTTTTCCGACCACACCGGCTTTTCCGCACCACACCGGCTTTTCCGCACCACACCGGCTTTTCCGCACCACACCGGCTTTTCCGCACCACACCGGCTTTTCCGCACCACACCGGCTTTTCCGCACCACACCGGCTTTTCCGCACCACACCGGCTTTTCCGCACCACACCGGCTTTTCCGCACCACACCGGATTTTCCGCACCACGCCGGCTTTTCCGCACCACGCCGGCTTTTCCGAACCACGCCGGCTTTTCCGCACCACACCGGCTTTTCCGCACCACACCGGCTTTTCCGCACCACACCGGCTTTTCCGCACCACACCGGCTTTTCCGCACCACACCGGCTTTTCCGCACCACACCGGCTTTTCCGCACCACACCGGCTTTTCCGCACCACACCGGCTTTTCCGCACCACACCGGCTTTTCCGCACCACACCGGCTTTTCCGCACCACACCGGCTTTTCCGCACCACACCGGCTTTTCCGCACCACACCGGCTTTTCCGCACCACACGTTTCTGAAAGCGACAATCCAAAGTATATGTGCATATAATTCTTCACACCATCAACCTGTGACACGCGACGGCACGTGCCGCAATGGTCTAATATTAGTTGGCTTTCGTAATGTCTCCCCTCCATGTTGCAAACGGCGACATTGCAAAATTAGAATTTGATTTATCTTGCTGTGGCACTCAGTGGTGTTGGAATGGGTCATCTCTGAGGAGATTTTTCCACATTTTAGGAAATCTTTAATCAATTTCGGAAACTTTAAACTAATTTTCAGGAGGTTTTGGCCAACTTCTGGGAAATTTTAACCGGTATTCGGGAAAACTTGCAATGACCAATTTTCCAAAATTTGTTTACCAAAAATATCCAATAATTTCACATTTTTATTGTTTGGTTAATGTTTTTCGAAATTCCTGTTCCATCGGGATGAAAGCATGCAACAAAGAATATGAAATCCTGTCATGGGAAGCGCCCCTCCCCCCTTCCCCTACCTTTCCTTCCCGCTTCCTGTGCCTCTGGTGGCACTGTAATAATTTAGTTTTTTGAAAACCGATTAATTATATGGATTTATTATCATTTAAGAGTAATATTTACTATAAAATAAAAAAAATTGGCAGGTTGTTAAATCGGACAGTGTTATCAAACTGCCATCAATTTACGTTATCTAAATTTTACAATGAGTAAAGTAAATCCGGAATCAAGCCGACACAATCTGTTAAGGAGCTGTGCATGTCTACTATGCATGCATCACATTTGCATTATTATAGGTGCTGGAAATATAAGATGGTGTAAAATAACAACTTCGTACAGTAATTGTTTTAATTCAAAGCTGACATATGTTCAAACAATCAATATAATGCTATAACACCAGTGGCGTAACTAAAGGGGGCGGAGACAGCCGTCCGGCCCGGGTCCTATAAGAGGGCCCGTCAAAAATATACCATTATAGGCCCTACCTATATACCATGGGGGCCAGCAGGGCATCTCTCGGCTCGAGCCGTACGGCTATACACCACTGGCTAACATAATATACAAGGCATTCAAGGTGGCTAAATATTATTTCATTTTATGATTTAATGCCAGTCTTTTCTTCGTTGTTAATCGATTGTAGTGTTTCCCCCAATATTTGTATTGCTTTAGATATAAGCAACTTATATTTATTATTCCTGTTTTGTATTTTCTACACTATTTAGATAGATGTGCAGCCCATAAACTGTAGTGTATGATTTCTTTCGGTTTTATCAGTTGTTTCTCTAACATTACTTTCAAGTTTTACCTTAATGATTTTACCAAAACGGCCTCTCTCATAGTTAAGAGTTGCCATTCAATGAGTTGGTTGATTTAACGCATGGTGCATTAGGCCTTATTATAATATGAAGCAAAGTAGAAGGCCCCGAGAAGGCCTGGGCCACCGCCTGGACGTTTAACAACTCCCTGCTCCAACACCGCAATGAAGCAATGTTAAGCATTTCTTCTCTCCTCAACGGACGAGACAACAAAATTCCCCCTCTTTGCAAGAAAAAGCCTTTCGCCCTTCACAGTAAATCTTACTGCCGTTTTGCGTAAAGCACGCTTTTTTTTCTTTTGTGTATCCCGATGGGTACTGCTCATATCGAAGAAATATTCTGTTTCTTTTTCACAGAAGTGCTTACTGAAAGCCATTTTCTGTTCGTGGGCAAATTCTACGAGTGCTACAGCGGCGCTGTATTCCGTACATGGGATATTACCAGGGAGTTGTTCTTAACAACTCCCTGATATTACTAACTTTGGTATTAGCTTATCACTTTAGTACACAAAATTAATTGAAGGAATCATACAAACACACACCAGTAAATTATCTAGTAAAATCAGTTCGGAGAGGACCAAATTTACTAAACATTCCGTAGGAAATTAGGACCGGGGGCCCAAATTTACGGGGAGCAAAATTTACTATCACACCGTCAGCAATGACGGAGACGTACTAAGGTAGCACAGCACTAATTAGGTACTACTGCGCGAGCCGAAATTGAGAACCAGAAGGAAAATTAAGGCTAATAAATATTTTCGAGAAGTCTTGTTTCATGGGACAGAAAGCTGAGACGTTGAAAATTTCAGGAATAGTAGAAAATGGATTGGTCTTGACTATGTAAAAAGAAAAAACACATTGATTTGATCAAAAATGTTTAAAGGAGAGCCACCTAACTTATCCCACATTTGCGTAATCTACCATATCCTGACGGGCTTAATAATCTGAAACTATATTAACTTACAGAAGAGCAAGAGGTGACATGATTGAAGTATATAAGACGGTCTCACATATATTATACAAGAGTTGTAAATCTATTACCTATTCGTATTAATACTAGAACAAGAGTTCTAAAAAAAGGAAAATTCACTCACATTCATTCACCAGCGTTCGACATAATTTTTTTCTCCAATCGGATTTGCAAGTTATGGAATAATCTACCTGAGGAGGTCGTAGAAGCATGCAATCTAAATTTGTTTAAGAACAAGCTGGATAAGCACTGGTGTAATCGGGCTTTTCACTTTTACTTCAAGGCCGAGAGTCACGAATTACTTGACACTTCTAGGTCTCAGTGGAATCTCAGGCTACTAGCTTTTCGTCCAGGAAACTTCATAGGTATGTATATCCAAACTTGACGAGATTTGTTTCAGTAAAAGTTTCATGGGGAACAATTTTACCATGGACCCATACCAAAATTTGAGAAATTTGGTGAGGGTGTATAACACCTCTTCACTTCACGCCCCCACCCCAAAAAAAAAAAAAGAAGAAGAAGAAGAAAAAAGAGGAAGGGCCAAAACTTCTGGTGAACCCCTATGGAAAGTACCCTCATCTGAGACATATTAGAAAGTACTATTTAGAAAACATCACAAAATATCCCAAATCTTTAACATTGAGGGGCGTACCGAGGTAGTTGTGATTGGGGGTGTGAAGGAAATATTGCTGACAAAAAGTATTACGTATATGACGCCGCGTCATTGCTTTGTAGCGCAAAGTCAAACGGCATGGGGTCCAGGGCCCGCTAAAGGGCCCCTGCTAGGGTCCAGGGGACAAAGCCCCAGGAATCATTTTAACAAAGTACGCCGCTAAGGTATGTTTTCATGATTCCATATAGCATGTGTATTGATCACATTCGATGTCATCAACCCTTACCCTTTCCCCGCTATAATTTGAGGTCTCCAACAGCCCTGCACTTTTGGCATGTGTCCGAGGTCACGCTACCTTTACCTCGCTAATGGATTTGCATCGTCAGTTATTAAGTATAATTAACAACACCCTGGTGGTCTGCAGTGGAGTCGCCAGAGTTTTTGGATTTGGTGCACAACATTCAAGAGCAAAACAATGCGTGCGCGTAAACAAAGGGCCTTGGGCCCATGGGCAAAACCCTGGCATTGAACGAAGCGCTGGAATTTCCAAAGATTTTACGTCTTTGATGCCTCAAAATGGCCTAAAAAGCAGAGTTGTAACCAAGTCATATTTTTTGCCAGTCATCCAGTCACAAGTGCAAGTCAATTCAAGTCACAATTTTAATGAGATATTTTGATACTATGTTGGTTTTTAATATATTTCAAAGCAATTTTGCTATAATGTTGCCGCTCTACGCTAACCAATTAGAAGAAAACCTGGGAAATTTATAACGTAACCTTTTATAAAGTACCCCATACTGCCATAAAAACAAATGTCAGTCCTTGGGATGGATTGTTTCTGACGCCGTGCACGATCATTCAGTGTTAAATGAATCTACATCACTTGTGTTACGATGAGAACACAGCATCATTTCTCATGAGCTTTCTTTATCATTATTTACGTATAAGTCTTCATGGAATATCTGAATATATCACTTTCAATTTGCCACGGTTTGCACATTTATAAGAGGCTAGACCTTTTGCTCTATTGTCATAAAGTCTGTGGACCTTGGATAACGTCATCGCCTTTCTTGGTATTGGTATTTTGAGGGCGTTTAGTCATTGTCTTGGTTGGAGATTTTCCTAGATGTAGAATTTGCAAATCATGAGTGAGATGATTTTTCTATAAAGTCTTATGACGTGCTTTTTTTTTGTATTTAATCTAGAAGGTTCCTTTATATTTGAATTACATAAATAAAATAGAAAAATTGTTAATGGAAAAAAATCAGATAGAGGTCAGAAACAGTTGCAATCGGTTAGAGGGAGTCTGTTAGTCAGAGATAGCAAGAGAACGTTTTAGTCATAGTCGGAGTTGGCGTATAAATGAGTTTACAATATATTTCAGAAGCTTAATTAATACTGTGCGTTCCGTCTCTCCCTTTTGGGCCTTGCGCTACATTCTTTATGTTCTTTCATCGATAATAACACTGGACGGGACACTTGTATAGCTGTTGAAGGTGAGCTCATTAAGAAAGCAATACAAATGAATTTGATTAATTCTCTTGTTTATATTTTCCCTAGACCCATTTCATTTAAAAACGTTTAATTTATTTAAGTATTCTTGCATCGAACATTCATTTTTATTAGTGGTGGATTAAGCTTTTGGACCTTAGGCTGAATCTGCATGAACGTGTCTGTTTGAAAAAATACTATACAAATTTCATGAATTATGACTTTTTATGACTTTTACTGAAAACCCTAATGTCATGATCTGATAACCCTATAAAGTGCACTTGCCCTCTTTGAATCATGCTGTCATGGTCTCCCATTCAGTGCCATTGCAATTTTGGATTTCGCTTCTGTCATGATTATCTTTACTTTTCTTTTTCAAAGATGATATTGAGAACATGCACTAAAATTTTCAAACTTAATTTTAGCGGCCCCCAACACCCCATGCAGCCTATGCAGCATTATGGGTTATCCGCCACTGCTTTGTATACTATTAGCTGACTATAGATCCATGCTGTCACGAGACTAAAACAGCGTAATCAACGTTAAGTTAACATAGACATATATAAGAAAATATAGGTAAGGACAAAAATCGAATCATTCACCATAAGGATACACTATTTTCATCAAAAAGTGGGGGCAAAACAATTTGATGCAGACAGTGGCAAAAAGAAAGGTTTTTTTCTTTTCTGTGCGCACACTCGAAAATAACCTCTTTTAATGCTCGAGGATTATGTACTCAAAATTCGAAAAGGAAATGTGGTTGATTAATGTAAGCCATTCTTAACAAGGAACCTAATGGAATGCTTCCCCCATTTCCCTATTCCTTCCTCACTGCTTATATAAACTATTGCAATTCAGAAGTTAAAGGCCTTTTATCGTGATTAAAATGTGGCGGCGTACAATTTATTCTAAAACGATACTGATTGGCCTATAAATGTAAGTGCACGCTGTACCATTGTGTTCCGACCAATCAAACACAGGATTTGAATTTCATTTACCGCGTACGTTAGAGACGGCAACTGGCCTTTAAGATTGTCAGCCCAAAATATAAGGACATACGATGAAGCATCTATGAGGTATAATTTCCTTGACGTCCCCAATTTCCTCCAAATCCAACATTGGAAAAGAGGAGGGGTCAGAAGTTGTGGAAGGAAATAATCAAGAGAACTACGCTAAATACCTCTTATAAAATCAAATTGTTCGAACAGCTGTGTCCAATATTATAGCTATAACTTGCACGCTTACATAAGTATTGATTCTCTAACCGTTCTTTCATCAAATTCATCCAGTCGTTTTTTATCTTTCATTAGGCAGTAAGCTTGCCTTTGCATCTTTTGGTACCTTCAGGGGAGCTGAAGCCCGCTCGCGCCCTGGCCAGTGCGCCTATGCTACCTGACAATAGACCTTCAAGTTAAAACTTCTTCCTTCTACCTGTCGAGGGCACGGGCCGCTCCTTGCATTTTAATTTACGAACACCATGCTTTTCGGGCCATTTTACTGAAATACTCTCAAATTCTCCTGATTTCCTTCAATAAAAATGATTAAACCGTCCTTCTAACTGCAGAACTGCCATTTGCATTTCTTTAATGCAACGTAGGACGTACTAGATTTGGTTCTCTCTTTAACCGCACCGTGCGTTGCCTACGAAAACTCGGCACGCAAATATCAATGATGAATTAATGCAACGTGGGAAGTAGCAAATTGGTTCCCTCTTTAACCGCACCGTACGTTGCCTATGAAAACTCATCACGCGAATAGCAATGAAGAATTAATGCAACGTGGGACATAGCAATCAGTTCTCTTTCCGATTCTATTCTATTGTTGTGTTGACTTTGTTATTTTTTTGAATTTAAGTGTATAGGCTTATGTGTTAAGTGTAGGCTAGTATATTGTGTGTTGAAACTAAGGTATTTCTTTAGGAATTGTTGGGCCTATTGTTCCTTTTTTAGGTGGCTGCTTTTGGTTTTCTGCTTCTGTTAATTATATTGTATGATCATGGAGAGTTCGATTTACTGTGATAGCTGTAACATGTGCATTGATTTCCAGGACTCTGGTGTAACATGTAGTTTTGATGAAGTTCGGTTGATAGTTTTGTATGTGTCTGTTCAAAGTGTACAAGATTGAAGGCTTTGGAGTTGAGACTTTCTGGTTGTAGTTGTATAGTTGAAAAGGTTGATGCTAATGTGCAGACTGAGTTTTGTGGCTTACATGTGGCTAAGCTTAGGTAGTCAGACATGTGATGTTGATACTTCTTTGGGCGAGGAATTTGATAGGGGTTCTGTTCAGGTAAGTAGTCTTGGATCAGATTCTGTTGACATGCCTGATGTAGGGTTGTCTGTAGTTGATGATTGTACAGGTACCATTGGTCTTGAGCTTGCCTGTGGATTCTGTTAGGGATAAGGTGTTATGGATAGGGGATTCACTTGTTAGGTATGTTGACACAGAGTTTTGTAAAGAAAATAATAGTAGAAGGATTAGGGAGTGTTTTCCAAGGGCTAGGGTTGATGATGTTAGTTCTCGCGTTGAGACTTTATGTAAGGGTGAAGGTACAGTCGTAGTTTTAATTGGTACAAATGATATTTCAAGGAGAAATGTTGATTCTGTTAGGCGTAGTTTCATGGATTTGTTATTCAAGTTGAAGGACACATGTTGTAGAGTTCTAGTTGTTGGTCTGTTGCCGCGTAGGGGTAGTTTCTTCATGATAGATAAGATGTTGTTGATCAATAGTTGGTTGGAAAGTGTTTGCCGTCTATTTGAGTTCGGTTTTGTCAATTTTTGGCATAAGTTTGAATCTCGGGTTGATTGGTTCATAAGAGATGGTTTGCATTTAACTAGGAAAGGTCCTCGTGTTCTTGCTAGGGGTGTCAATAGGACAATTAAGGATTTGAGTCCTTTAAACTAGTCACGGGGGTGAGAGTTTAAACCCACCTGTCAGCAGGTCAGGCATGTTTCTGGGGATCGGGATTGTTCTAGTGGTAGAATTAAAGTTATGTTTTCAAATGTTTGTAGCAATTTGAATAAGCGTGATGAGCCTCTGGGTGAAGTTTCATTTAGTAGACCTGATAAAATTGGTATAACCGAGAGTTGAATTTATAGTGAAATTAGTGATTCAGAGATACATATTCCAGGTTACTCAGTTATCAGACGAGACAGATTAGATACTCTCAATGGTAGAGGAGGTGGTGTTTTATTGTTTGTGAAAGATAGTTTTAATTGTATATATAGGACTGCTCAGTTTTCTTTTGGTTTTTCAAATTGCTTATGGTGTGAACTTATTGTTGATGGCGATGTTGGTAGTTCAGTGGTTGTTGGTGTTGTGTATAGATCACCAAATTCTAGTCCTGTGAACAATCAGAAATTGCTTGACTGCTTCAGGAAAGTTGCTCCTAGGAGGGTTATTGTTTTTGGGGACTTTAATTTTCCAGACATTGATTGGAATCTTTGTACTAGTGGTCCACATGGTAAAGATTTTCTGGAAGCTGTATCTGACTGCTTTTTCACCCAGCATGTTTTGTTTCCCACGCGTGGTAGAGATTGTCTGGATTTGATTTTCAGTAGTGAAGAAAGTATGGTTAGAAATGTGCTAAGTAGCGGTAAGGTAGGATGTAGTGATCATGACCTCATTACTTTTGATATGTATTGTTTCACAAAGGTTTCTCCAGCTAATAAACTGGTTTAAGATTTTAAGAATGCTGACTTAGCTGCACTTCAGGATAATTTGTCATTCGATTGGACTTCTTTGCTCCGTGAATTAGATCATTCTAAAGCATGGGATGTTTTCCGAGCTATAGTTTGGGAGGGTGTGAATAGCTTTGTCCCATTAAAGAACGTCTGTCGGCGTAATCGGCCAGTGTGGATGTCTTTGCAGGCTGTTCGGAAAAAGAAGAAGTTGTGGCGTTGTTATAAATGTAGTGGGTGTCCTGCGGAGCTTGCTAGGTATAAGGATCATACAAAGTTCTCAAAGGGTTTGATAAGAGATACTAAAGTGCTTTTTGAAAAACGGTCGTCCAAAGAGGTTAAGATTAATCATAAGTCGTTTCATTCGTATGTTCTTACTAAGGAGTCCCCTGCTGATGATGTTGTGGATTATCTTAGTGTGCACTCTCCAGTATCCATTAAGAATGTTGATTTTTCAGTTGATGTTGTGTCAAAGAAGTTGAAGGGGTTGAATTCAAATAAAGCACCCGGTCTAGATGGTATACATCCTGCTGTCTTGCGTGAGTGTTCTGATGTTCTTTCTGTTCCCCTGAATATTATCTTTTCAAAGTGCTTCGATGTTGGTGTTGTTCCTAGTGATTGGAGAATTGCTAATGTCACCCCTATTTGAAAAAAAGGTGACCACACTTTGCTTGTAATTATAGGCCAGTGAGTCTTACTAGTGTTGTGTGCAAGTTCATGGAGTCTATTGTTTAGGATGTTGTACTAGATCATTTACTGGTGAATGATTTGTTGAATTTGTCTCAGCATGGGTTCTTCCCCAAGAGGTATTGTGTTTCTAATTTAATGGAGTTTCCTGATGATGTTACAAAACAAGTTGATTCTGGTCATAATGTGGATATTATCTGTTTAGATTTTTAAAAAAGCATATGATAAGTTCCATTTATAGGCAGGCTCATGATGAAAACAAGAGCATTTGGTGTGGGGGAATAGTGCGCCAGTTGGATATATTCTTGGTTAGTTGACAGGTCGCAAAGACTTGTTGTTAATGGTGAAGTATCTCCATGGAAGAAGGTTACAAGTGGTGTTCCTCAGGGTTCTGTATTGGGTCTGCTTCTTTTATTAATCTTCATTAGTGATATTGATGTTGCCCTTGGCTCCAGGATTTGAAAATTTGCTGATGTCACTAAGCTCTACAGGATTGTTGATGATGCTAGGGATTCTTCACTTTTGCAAACTGATCTGGATAAGTTAGTTTCTTGGTCCAAAACATGGCAGAAGGCATTCAATGTTGATAATGCAAAGTTATTCATTTTGGTCAGAGCAATTTGGCTTTTGATTACAGCATGAATGATTCAAATCTTGGTTGTGTTGATCAAGAAAGGGATCTAGGTGTTGTCATTACTAGCAATCTGAAGGCTTCTGAACAGTGTGCTTTAGCAGCTGCAAGGGCTAATAGGATGTTTGCTTTGATTGGGAAAAAATGTGTTTTCTTGGTAGGAAGGTTGTTCTTAATTTGTATAATCAGTTAGTCATCCCTCACCTTGTGTATGCTATTCAGGCTTGGAATCCCTTTAATGAGAAGAATAAGTTCATTTTGGAGCACTGGCAGCGGAGAGCCACCAGACTTATTCCCAAAGTAAGGTATCTCTCTTATGAATCTAGGTTGCGAATTCTTGGTTTGACCACGTTTGAGTTTAGAAGATTGCGTGGCGATATGATTCAGGTTTTTAAGTTCCTGTCTGGTAATGATGTTTTGACTTCCTGTTATTTCTTGCAGTTTCAGCTAATCCTCATGTGACACGTGGTAACAGTTTAAAGTTGACCAAATACTTCTCACGGAAAGGTATTCGGCGTTTTAGCTTTTCGCAAAGAGTTGTTAATGATTGAAATGATTTGCCTGAGTGGGTAGTTAGCCCCAATTCTGTTCACAATTTAAAGGTCAACGTTGATTAGTTTTTTACCAATTCTGGGCGTCTTTGATTTTGATTGTGTGTGGTGGTGATGATGGTGGTGTTAGTTAAGGCTTTTTATGAAGTGACTAACCCTTCTTAGCCCGTAATCTTAATGTTATGTTATCTCCAGCTCGGCACGCGACTGCACATACATTTACAATTTGATTGGGTGATATATCATGCTGAGTCAAACGTGGGACGGAGCATATAGCAGTTCCCTCTTTCATTGCTTTCGAAACTATATGTTAAAAGCACCGCATCTGGGGTGATACCGGTACGTATAAATAAGTAGCGGCGCACTTTCGGAATTGATTCCGAGCACGAATCAGGTTGTAAGCAAAAAAACAAAACAAAAAATGCACGTGGAGGTGTATGTGTGTGTCAGGTAGGGCTACAGCGCTTACATAGGTAAAATCCGAGATCTCCAATGTTAAATCTGTGGTGTGAGTAAACTCTTCAGAAATATTTGAAGTCCGGCCAAGATGTGCTAGCTCGAAAATGTGTTGCCGCTTCCGACGCCCCTCACGGCACGACGGATAGGGATTTGACCCCGACACCCAGTCAGATCTTTAGATCTATGCCCAGAGAACACCTTCCAATAACTATATCTAGAATATTTTGAAGAAAAATGAATTTATGAAGGAAATAATTTTCAAAAAAATTGAAAATGAACTCCCATTGACTTAGCACGTAAAAAGCGAGAGCTCGAAAATGTGTTGCCGCTTTCGACCCCCCTGACGGCCGAATGGGTAAAGATTTGACCCCGACACTACATCCGATCTTTAGATCTATGCCCAAAATATAATATCCAATTATTACATGAGAAATATTTCGTAGAAAAGTAAATTTAGGAAAGAAATACTCTTTAAATTTTTGAAATAATTCCACTGGACTTGGCGTAAAAAAAGTGCTAGCTCGAAAATGTGTTGCCGCTCCCGGCGCCCCTTACGGCTCAACGAATAGGGATTTGACCCCGACACCCAGTCAGATCTCTAGATCTATGCCCAGACAACACCTTGCAATAATTATATCTAAAATATTTTGAAGGAAAATGAATTTATGTGAAAAATAAAATTCAAAAAATTGAAAATGAACTCCCATTGACTTAGCACGTAAAAAGTGACAGCTCGAAAATGTGTTGCCGCTTTCGACCCCCCTCACGGCCGAATGGGTAAGGATTTGACCTCGACACTACATCCGAAGGATTTGAGCCCGACACTACATCCGATCTTTAGATCTATGCCCAAAATATAATACCCAATTATTACATGAGAAATATTTTGTAGGAAAGTAAATTTAGGAAAGAAATACACTTTAAATTTTTGAAATAATTCCACTGGACTTAGCGTAAAAAAGTGCTAGCTCGAAAATGTGTTGCCGCTCCCGGCGCCCCTTACGGCTCAACGGATAGGGATTTGACCCAGACACCCAGTCAGATCTCTAGATCTATGCCCAGACAACACCTTGCAATGACTATATCTAAAATATTTTGAAGGAAAATGAATTTATGAGAAAAATAAAATTCAAAAAATTGAAAATGAACTCCCATTGACTTAGCACGTAAAAAGTGACAGCTCGAAAATGTGTTGCCGCTTTCGACCCCCCTCACGGCCGAATGGGTAAGGATTTGACCCGACACTACATCCGATCTTTAGATCTATGCCCAAAATATAATATCCAATTAATACATGAGAAATATTTCGTAGGAAAGTAAATTTATGAAAGAAAAACACTTTAAATTTTTGAAATAATTCCACTGGAATTAGCGTAAAAAAGTGCTAGCTCGAAAATGTGTTGCCGCTCCCGGCGCCCCTTACGGCTCAACGGATAGGGATTTGACCCAGACACCCAGTCAGATCTCTAGATCTATGCCCAGACAACACCTTGCAATAACTATCTCTAAAATATTTCGAAGGAAAATGAATTTATGAGAAAAATAAAATTCAAAAAATTGAAAATGAACTCCCATTGACTTAGCACGTAAAAAGTGACAGCTCGAAAATGTGTTGCCGCTTTCGACCCCCCTCACGGCCGAATGGGTAAGGATTTGACCCCCGACACTACATCCGATCTTTAGATCTATGCCCAAAATATAATATCCAATTATTACATAAGAAATATTTCGTAGAAAAGTAAATTTAGGAAAGAAATACACTTTAAATTTTTGAAATAATTCCACTGGACTTAGCATAAAAAAAGTGCTAGCTCGAAAATGTGGTGCCGCTCCCGACGCCCCTCACGGCTCAACGGATAGGGATTTGACCCCGACACCCAGTCAGATCCCTAGATCTATGCCAAGACAACACCTTGCAATGACTATATCTAAAATATTTTGAAGGAAAATGAATTTATGAGAAAAATAAAATTCAAAAAATTGAAAATGAACTCCCATTGACTTAGCACGTAAAAAGCGAGAGCTCGAAAATGTGTTGCCGATTTTGACCTCCCTCACGACCAAATGGGTAAGGATTTGACCCCGACACTACATCCGATCTTTAGATCTATGCCCAAAATATAATATCCAATTATTACATGAGAAATATTTCGTAGAAAAGTAAATTTAGGAAAGAAATACACTTTAGTATTTTGAAATAATTCCACTGGACTTAGCATAAAAAAGTGCTAGCTCGAAAATGTGTTGCCGCTCCCGACGCCCCTCACGGCTCAACGGATAGGGATTTGACCCCGACACCCAGTCAGATCCCTAGATCTATACCAAGACAACACCTTGCAATGACTATATCTAAAATATTTTGAAGGAAAATGAATTTATGAGAAAAATAAAATTCAAAAAATTGAAAATGAACTCCCATTGACTTAGCACGTAAAAAGTGACAGCTCGAAAATGTGTTGCCGCTTTCGACCCCCCTCACGGCCGAATGGGTAAGGATTTGACCCCGACACTACATCCGATCTTTAGATCTATGCCCAAAATATAATATCCAATTATTACATGAGAAATATTTCGTAGAAAAGTAAATTTAGGAAAGAAAAACACTTTAAATTTTTGAAATAATTCCACTGGACTTAGCGTAAAAAAGTGCTAGCTCGAAAATGTGTTGCCGCTCCCGGCGCCCCTTACGGCTCAACGGATAGGGATTTGACCCAGACACCCAGTCAGATCTCTAGATCTATGCCCAGACAACACCTTGCAATAACTATATCTAAAATATTTCGAAGGAAAATGAATTTATGAGAAAAATAAAATTCAAAAAATTGAAAATGAACTCCCATTGACTTAGCAGGTAAAAAGTGCCAGCTCGAAAATGTGTTGCCGCTTCCGACGCCCCTCACGGCACAACGGATAGGGATTTGACCCCGACACCCAGTCAGATCTTTAGATCTATGCCCAGAGAACACCTTCCAATAACTATATTTAGAATATTTTGAAGAAAAATGAATTTATGAAGGAAATAATTTTCAAAAAAATTGAAAATGAACTCCCATTGACTTAGCACGTAAAAAGTGACAGCTCGAAAATGTGTTGCCGCTTTCGACCCCCCTCACGGCCGAATGGGTAAGGATTTGACCCCGACACTACATCCGATCTTTAGATCTATGCCCAAAATATAATATCCAATTAATACATGAGAAATATTTCGTAGGAAAGTAAATTTATGAAAGAAAAACACTTTAAATTTTTGAAATAATTCCACTGGACTTAGCGTAAAAAGTGCTAGCTCGAAAATGTGTTGCCGCTCCCGGCGCCCCTTACGGCTCAACGGATAGGATTTGACCCAGACACCCAGTCAGATCTCTAGATCTATGCCCAGACAACACCTTGCAATAACTATATCTAAAATATTTCGAAGGAAAATGAATTTATGAGAAAAATAAAATTCAAAAAATTGAAAATGAACTCCCATTGACTTAGCACGTAAAAAGTGACAGCCCGAAAATGTGTTGCCGCTTCCGACGCCCCTCACGGCTCAACGGATAGGGATTTGACCCCGACACCCAGTCAGATCCCTAGATCTATGCCAAGACAACACCTTGCAATGACTATATCTAAAATATTTTGAAGGAAAATGAATTTATGAGAAAAATAAAATTCAAAAAATTGAAAATGAACTCCCATTGACTTAGCACGTAAAAAGCGAGAGCTCGAAAATGTGTTGCCGATTTTGACCTCCCTCACGGCCAAATGGGTAAGGATTTGACCCCGACACTACATCCGATCTTTAGATCTATGCCCAAAATATAATATCCAATTATTACATGAGAAATATTTCGTAGAAAAGTAAATTTAGGAAAGAAATACACTTTAAATTTTTGAAATAATTCCACTGGACTTAGCATAAAAAAGTGCTAGCTCGAAAATGTGTTGCCGCTCCAGACGCCCCTCACGGCTCAACGGATAGGGATTTGACCCCGACACCCAGTCAGATCCCTAGATCTATACCAAGACAACACCTTGCAATGACTATATCTAAAATATTTTGAAGGAAAATGAATTTATGAGAAAAATAAAATTCAAAAAATTGAAAATGAACTCCCATTGACTTAGCACGTAAAAAGTGACAGCTCGAAAATGTGTTGCCGCTTTCGACCCCCCTCACGGCCGAATGGGTAAGGATTTGACCCCGACACTACATCCGATCTTTAGATCTATGCCCAAAATATAATATCCAATTATTACATGAGAAATATTTCGTAGAAAAGTAAATTTAGGAAAGAAAACACTTTAAATTTTGAAATAATTCCACTGGACTTAGCGTAAAAAGTGCTAGCTCGAAAATGTGTTGCCGCTCCCGGCGCCCCTTACGGCTCAACGGATAGGGATTTGACCCCGACACCCAGTCAGATCTCTAGATCTATGCCCAGACAACACCTTGCAATAACTATATCTAAAATATTTCGAAGGAAAATGAATTTATGAGAAAAATAAAATTCAAAAAATTGAAAATGAACTCCCATTGACTTAGCAGGTAAAAAGTGCCAGCTCGAAAATGTGTTGCCGCTTCCGACGCCCCTCACGGCACAACGGATGGGTAGGATTTGACCCCGACAAGTCAGATCTTTAGATCTATGCCCAGAGAACACCTTCCAATAACTATATTTAGAATATTTTGAAGAAAAATGAATTTATGAAGGAAATAATTTTCAAACAAATTGAAAATGAACTCCCATTTACTTAGCACGTAAAAAGCGAGAGCTCGAAAATGTGTTGCCGCTTTGGACCCCCCTCACGGCCAAATGGGTAAGGATTTGACCCCGACACTACATCCGATCTTTAGATCTATGCCCAAAATATAATATCCAATTAATACATGAGAAATATTTCGTAGGAAAGTAAATTTATGAAAGAAAAACACTTTAAATTTTTGAAATAATTCCACTGGACTTAGCGTAAAAAAGTGCTAGCTCGAAAATGTGTTGCCGCTCCCGGCGCCCCTTACGGCTCAACGGATGGGGATTTGACCCCCAAAACCCAGTCAGATCTTTAGATCTATGCCCAGACAACACCTTGCAATGACTATATCTAAAATATTTTGAAGGAAAATGAATTGATGAAGAAAATGAAATTTAAAAAATTGAAAATGAACTACCATTGACTTAGCACGTAAAAAGTGACAGCTCGAAAATGTGTTGCCACTTTCGACCCCCCTCACGACCGAATGGGTAAGGATTTGACCCCGACACTACATCCGATCTTTAGATCTATGCCCAAAATATAATATCCAATTAATACATGAGAAATATTTGGTAGGAAAGTAAATTTATGAAAGAAAAACACTTTAAATTTTTGAAATAATTCCACTGGACTTAGCGTAAAAAAGTGCTAGCTCGAAAATGTGTTGCCGCTCCCGACGCCCCTCACGGCTCAACGGATAGGGATTTGACCCCGACACCCAGTCAGATCTCTAGATCTATGCCCAGTCAACACCTTGCAATGACTATATCTAAAATATTTTGAAGGAAAATGAATTTATGAGAAAAATAAAATTCAAATTGAAATTGAACTCCCATTGACTTAGCACGTAAAAAACGACGGCTCGAAATTGCTCGAAACCAAAATCCATTTTTAGATCTATGCCCAAAGTATAATATCCAATCATTAATTTTTTTGTTCTTTACGTTTTGTATGGAATACTAGAATAACGGCTGTTAAAACGACTTTAATGATTCTAAAATATGGCTGGTTGTTTGGCGATATTACAATTATGCACCCACCTTCCCACGGTAAAAACCGATTTTCATGAAATTATTCAGTATATAAAAAATGTCTAAAATTGTGAGACCCGACTGCCCGATTCAATAATAACTTGCAGTATTGACAAGCCCACATTTATAATCTTACATCGTTTTGTATGGATTACTGGCATACCATCACATGTTATCCATGTTATAACAAAACTATAGATTTAAAAAGGGCTGGATAATTCATCGACATCTTATTGATATAATTGTCCTTGCACCATGTTCGGGTCCCGTAGGTCCATGTATATCCGCCCCTTACATAACTTCTGGATCCACTCTTGATGCTGGCCTCAAATGTTGTAAGTAAATAACTATGAGACTGGTGTTACAGTAACTTCAGAGCCGATCGGTGGGAGGGGTAAGAGGGTAGATATCAATCGCGTAGACTATACCGGCTATGTTTTGAGTGGGCTGGTGGGGAGATACATGTATTCAATTTTGTATTCTTTCCTAATTTATACCCGGCCCCTTTGAGAAGCCGACTGCACCCCCTCCCCTCCCTCTCCCACTTTCCCCCTCTCTCTCGAAAAATCAAAATAATAGAATCATCCAGCTTGATGCAGTGGCGTAAGAGTGTGAGGAAGCATGGGAAATTCTGAAACTTGCATAAACATTCTAAATATTTAATAAATGGAAATTTAAAAGTTCTTAATCTCTTAATTGTGGTAAAAATTCGTAAAATTTCCGAAACGTTACCATTAGTTTTTTTAATATTTCACTCAACTTTTCGAATATGTCACTTGAACTTTTCGAATTTCTTTGAGCCCAAATGAAACATTTGTTTACCTAAAAATATACTGGTATACTGGTATATTTGACGAAATCGATCAACTGTAGTACAAGTAACTTGTAAATGAGCCCAATGTAGCACGGAACTATAATCATTTGCCCCATTGAAACCTATAACAGTATGATGAAACCTTTAAGTTTGAGTATATTTTGTACCTGTCCGAGAACAGAATAACTAAACATTTTGAGATCATGTGTACAAATTATTTAAAATTTCACGATGCGTGATTTTAAGAATGTTATTTCATTACTAACTGTTGCTGAGAACTGTGAGAAATGGCATACTATTGCAGAATGCTTTGTAAAAGGAATTGCTTTTCTTTCTTGTTGACAGGTTGCAGAGAATTTAATTTTGAAAAGATAATCCTTTTGTTGAAATTACATTCCAGATAAAGAATTAATATGATTCTAAAAAAAAATATAAAATCATATTTACAACATAATGTTAAATCTTCTGTGAACTTAAATTCATAATGACCCATTTTATGATTATTAAAACATTTTTTTTAGTGTAATTTTTATGATTTAAGCAATAATGTTTCAACAAATTAATTTTATATGTAAAAAAAATTACCGTACATTTTATATTTTTAGGATTGGTCTAAAACGAAGACCGAAGAGAGGACCTGAAAAATTTATAAAACGAAGAACAAGCATAGAGGAACCTAACAGCCTAAAAAATACCTCTAAAATGAAAACCGAGGATAAAGAATCTGGAAAAAAACTCTAACACGAAGACCAAGGGTAAAGGTCCTGAAAAAAATCCACAACGAAGACCGAGGATAGAGGACCTGAAAAAAGAAAACTCTAAAACGCAGACTGATGATGAAAGACCTGAAAAAACTCTTAAACGAAGACCGATGATGAAAGACCTGAAAAAACTCTTAAACGAAGACCGAGTATAGAGGACATCAACAAACTATACAACGAAAACCGAAGATACAGGACCTAATGTATATATATATATATATATATATATATATATATATATATATATATATATATATATATATATATATATATATATATATATATATATATATATATATATATATATATATATATATATATATATATATATATATATATATATATATATATATATATATATATATATATATATATATATATATATATATTTATATATATATAATGTATATATGGATATGCATATGTAATCTTTGATCTGTTATTTTCAAATACGACTGTTGAAAGTGATGAATCTTCGGAGCTTCCAGGGTTTTGCCCCCTGGTTCCCACACAGCCATGTCTCCAAAAATAATTCGTTGGGGGCGAATATGTTTATATATAGGCCTACATATGCAATTTTAGATCTGTTATCTTAATTTGAAAGTTTTCTATCATCAGCTTAAAGCCCTATAAAATGAATCTTCATAGGCTTCGTCCCTTGGACCCCAAAACAAGTGTTTCGTCAGTTAGTTTCTGATTCGCACGCCGTTATCTATAGTATGTGCTGATATTAGTATATGATTTTTCATCATTTTTTAAAAGTTTTATGTCATTTAAGGCCATTTTGGCACGGAATCTTTAGAATTTCGTTCTAACATAGCTGTGTACGTATGCATATACTGTACGATGATCCGTGTGAGTTGTGTACGCAGGCTCTCAGGCTGTGTATGTTTAGGAGGTGTCAGAGATTTTCGTCTGGTTTAGCGTCAGAAACATTCCGATTGACCTTTTGACCTGTTGAACTATAGCTTATTACTTTACTAGCAACTATCTAACTGCAGCTACGTCACTTTATCGTTCCACTAGCGTATTTATGCTGAATAAAACAATGGAAGGTTTTGTTCCATCTTATGTTACACGGGAACGTTGGAAATTTAGATTCCCAGCATCTCGAAGTTACGCTTAATTAATTAACTTATTAGCTTACGGAATGAGATCCGTGGTAATACGAAGTTAAAGAAGTTTTGGGATTGACAAACTGTCAATCAGATCAACAAAAATACAATGTTCCCTGACAAAAGTGCCAACTCTGAAATGTGTTGCCAGTTTCTACCCCCCCTTCTCACCTCACCCCCATCCCCTTCTCCCTCACGGCCCAACGGGTACGGACATGAATTCGACCTACAATCAGACTTAACGATCAGTATAACCACCAAAAAAAAAGCTTCCAAATGATTATAGCATTAATATTTCGGAGATAATGAATTTTTGATAGAAATAAACGAAAATATCCTAATGAGTTACACGTAAAAAGTGTCAACTCTGAAACATGTTGCCGCTTTCAATCCCCTCACGATTTGACAGGTAGGCATTTGACCACGACACCCAAAGTAGCTGTCACTTTAGTGCCCAGAAAATAATCTGCAATGATTATTTTGTTCATATATGTGATTATATTGATTGTCTTTGATCTGTTATCCTCATCTTAAAGTTTTATCATTTTAAATGTTGAAGGTTATTTTCGGCCATGAAACTGGCAAAAATCTCCTGAGCTCCGAGGATCCGCCCTGGCTCTCCCAGTTGATCCCACATCGTTGTGTATAGATCGTGTTCGGTGTTTGCTACACTGGTTTAAGATCGGATATTTTCTTAAAAGTTTTCTATCAAGTTAAATTTTTCCAATTTTCGATCATGAAAACAAATTAATCTTTGGAGCTTCTGTGTTGTGTTTTTTATTGGGGTTTTTTTTAACTAGAGTTTCGCACTGGACCCCACGCCTTATGTCTTGACGGGCCATACTATTCTTTGATCATTTGTCTTCATTTGCAAATTTTCCATTATGCCAAATCCATGTAGGGTCATTAAGATCCCTTTTCAAGGTTGTTGCATGGCTTACTAGGCCGGGCAGGAGGCCATGCCTGCCCCAGTAATTTTTAAAGTTATGTTTATATATGGTATATATACATATACATATATATATATATATATATATATATATATATATATATATATATATATATATATATATATATATATATATATATATATATATATATATATATATATATATATATATATATATATATATATATATATATATATATATATATATATATAAATATATATATATATATATATATATATATATATATATATATATATATATATATATATAAAAACAAATGTGGAAAAAGTGACAAA
This sequence comes from Chiridota heheva, assembly GCA_020152595.1. Taxonomy (NCBI): domain Eukaryota; kingdom Metazoa; phylum Echinodermata; class Holothuroidea; order Apodida; family Chiridotidae; genus Chiridota; species Chiridota heheva. The sequence goes on along the minus strand of JAIGNY010000962.1, from coordinate 375,596 downwards.
TTAAACTATACATTTTTGAAAGGAAAGACTTTTCCCGAAAATGGAAGAAAATGTTCCTACAATCGAAGAATTTTGGTCAAAAATGAAAACAATCACCCAAAAAATGGCCAAAAGTGAGCAGAATTGACACAAATTTGGTCCTGTTCTCCAGTTTGGTCCCTTTTGGTCAAAATTTGGTCCCAAATATAGAAAAGCAAAAATATAAATTAACTGCACATTTTTTAAAGGACAGAATTTTCCCGAAAATGGAAGAAACTGTTCCTACAATCGAAAAAAATTGTCCGAAAATCACCCCAAACTTGGCCAAATGTGAGCAAAAATGTTATGAGAATCGAAGAAAAAAAATTGTCCAGAAATAAAGCAAATTATCTCAAATTTTGGACAACAATTCACAAAAATAAACAAAATTGTCCAAAAATGAGCAAAATGTTTCGCAAAAGACCAAAGTTTCCGAAAACGAGCAAAATTACTAAAAATGAGCAAAATTTTCTTATAATCAAAGAAAATTATCCTGGAAATTTGAAAGAAAAAACAAAACCCAAATGAAAGAAAATGGTTAAAATGTTCTGAAAATCGTAGAAAATTGTCCGGAAATGAAGGAAATTTACCGAAAAGAGAAGGATATTTCCGAGGAGGAAGCAATCCTATCCCTATCCGTTGGGCCGTAAGGGGCGTCGGGAGCGGCAACACATTTTCGAGCTAGCACTTTTTTACGCTAAGTCCAGTGGAATTATTTCAAAATATTAAAGTGTATTTCTTTCATAAATTTACTTTTCTACCAAATATTTCTCATGTAATAATTGGATATTATATTTTGGGCATAGATCTAAAGATCGGATGTAGTGTCGGGGTCAAATCCTTACCCATTCGGCCGTGAGGGGGGTCGAAAGCGGCAACACATTTTCGAGCTGTCACTTTTTACGTGCTAAGTCAATGGGAGTTCATTTTCAATTTTTTGAATTTTATTTTTCTCATAAATTCATTTTCCTTCAAAATATTTTAGATATAGTCATTGCAAGGTGTTGTCTGGGCATAGATCTAGAGATCTGACTGGGTGTCGGGGTCAAATCCCTATCCGTTGAGCCGTAAGGGGCGCCGGGAGCGGCAACACATTTTCGAGCTAGCACTTTTTGACGCTAAGTTTAGTGGAATTATTTCAAAAATTTAAAGTGTTTTTCTTTCCTAAATTTACTTTTCTACAAAATATTTCTCATGTAATAATTGGATATTATATTTTGGGCATAGATCTAAAGATCGGATGTAGTGTCGGGATCAAATCCTTACCCATTCGGCCGTGAGGGGGGTCGAAAGCGGCAACACATTTTCGAGCTGTCACTTTTTACGTGCTAAGTCAATGGGAGTAAATTTTCAAAAGTTTTAAATTCTATTTTCTTCATAAATTCATTTTCCTTGAAATTATTTTAGATATAGTCATTGCAAGGTGTTGTCTGGGCATAGATCTAGAGATCTGACTGGGTTTTGGGGGTCAAATCCCTATCCGTTGAGCCGTAAGGGGCGTAGGGAGCGGCAACACATTTTCGAGCTAGCACTTTTTTACGCCAAGTCCAATGGAATGGTTTCAAAAATTTAAAGTGTTTTTCTTTCATAAATTTACTTTCCTACCAAATATTTCTCATGTAATAATTGGATATTATATTTTGGGCATAGATCTAAAGATCGGATGTAGTGTCGGGATCAAATCCTTACCCATTCGGCCGTGAGGGGGGTCGAAAGCGGCAACACATTTTCGAGCTCTCACTTTTTACGTGCTAAGTCAATGGGAGTTCATTTTCAATTTTTTGAATTTTATTTTTCTCATAAATTCATTTTCCTTCAAAATATTTTAGATATAGTCATTGCAAGGTGTTGTCTGGGCATAGATCTAGAGATCTGACTGGGTGTCGGGGTCAAATCCCTATCCGTTGAGCCGTAAGGGGTGCCGGGAGCGGAAACACATTTTCGAGCTAGCACTTTTTTACGTGCTAAGTCAATGGGAGTAAATTTTCAAATTTTTTAAATTCTATTTTCTTCATAAATTCATTTTCCTTCAAATTATTTTAGATATAGTCATTGCAAGGTGTAGTCTGGGCATAGATCTAGAGATCTGACTGGGTTTTGGGGGTCAAATCCCTATCCGTTGAGCCGTAAGGGGCGTAGGGAGCGGCAACACATTTTCGAGCTAGCACTTTTTTACGCTAAGTCCAGTGGAATTATTTCAAAAATTTAAAGTGTTTTTCTTTCATAAATTTACTTTCCTACCAAATATTTCTCATGTATTAATTGGATATTATATTTTGGGCATAGATCTAAAGATCAGATGTAGTGTCGGGGTCAAATCCTTACCCATTTGGCCGTGAGGGGGGTCGAAAGTGGCAACACATTTTCGAGCTGTCACTTTTTACGTGCTAAGTCAATAGGAGTTCATTTTCAATTTTTTGAATTTTATTTTTCTCATAAATTCATTTTCCTTCAAAATATTTTAGATATAGTCATTGCAAGGTGTTGTCTGGGCATAGATCTAGAGATCTGACTGGGTGTCGGGGTCAAATCCCTATCCGTTGAGCCGTAAGGGGTGCCGGGAGCGGCAACACATTTTCGAGCTAGCACTTTTTGACGCTAAGTCCAATGGAATTATTTCAAAAATTTAAAGTGTTTTTCTTTCCTAAATTTACTTTTTTACAAAATATTTCTCATGTAATAATTGGATATTATATTTTGGGCATAGATCTAAAGATCGGATGTAGTGTCGGGATCAAATCCTTACCATTCGGCCGTGAGGGGGTCGAAAGCGGCAACACATTTTCGAGCTGTCACTTTTTACGTGCTAAGTCAATGGTAGTTCATTTTCAATTTTTTGAATTTTATTTTTCTCATAAATTCATTTTCCTTCAAAATATTTTAGATATAGTCATTGCAAGGTGTTGTCTGGGCATAGATCTAGAGATCTGACTGGGTGTCGGGGTCAAATCCCTATCCGTTGAGCCGTAAGGGGTGCCGGGAGCGGCAACACATTTTCGAGCTAGCACTTTTTTATGCTAAGTCCAGTGGAATTATTTCAAAAATTTAAAGTGTTTTTCTTTCATAAATTTACTTTCCTACCAAATATTTCTCATGTATTAATTGGATATTATATTTTGGGCATAGATCTAAAGATCAGATGTAGTGTCGGGGTCAAATCCTTACCCATTTGGCCGTGAGGGGGGTCCAAAGCGGCAACATATTTTCGAGCTGTCACTTTTTACGTGCTAAGTCAATGGTAGTTCATTTTCAATTTTTTGAATTTTATTTTTCTCATAAATTCATTTTCCTTCGAAATATTTTAGATATAGTCATTGCAAGGTGTTGTCTGGGCATAGATCTAGAGATCTGACTGGGTTTTGGGGGTCAAATCCTATCCGTTGAGCCGTAAGGGGCGTAGGGAGCAACACATTTTCGAGCTAGCACTTTTTACGTGCTAAGTCAATGGGAGTTCATTTTCAATTTTTTGAATTTTATTTTTCTCATAAATTCATTTTCCTTCAAAATATTTTAGATATAGTCATTGCAAGGTGTTGTCTTGGCATAGATCTAGGGATCTGACTGGGTGTCGGGGTCAAATCCCTATCCGTTGAGCCGTGAGGGGCGTCTGGAGCGGCAACACATTTTCGAGCTAGCACTTTTTTATGCTAAGTCCAGTGGAATTATTTCAAAAATTTAAAGTGTTTTTCTTTCATAAATTTACTTTCCTACCAAATATTTCTCATGTATTAATTGGATATTATATTTTGGGCATAGATCTAAAGATCAGATGTAGTGTCGGGGTCAAATCCTTACCCATTCGGCCGTGAGGGGGGTCGAAAGTGGCAACACATTTTCGAGCTAGCACTTTTACGTGCTAAGTCAATGGGAGTTCATTTTCAATTTTTGAATTTTATTTTTCTCATAAATTCATTTTCCTTCAAAATATTTTAGATATAGTCATTGCAAGGTGTTGTCTGGGCATAGATCTAGAGATCTGACTGGGTGTCGGGGTCAAATCCTATCCGTTGAGCCGTAAGGTGCCGGGAGCGGCAACACATTTTCGAGCTAGCACTTTTTGACGCTAAGTCCAATGGAATTATTTCAAAAATTTAAAGTGTTTTTCTTTCCTAAATTTACTTTTTTACAAAATATTTCTCATGTAATAATTGGATATTATATTTTGGGCATAGATCTAAAGATCGGATGTAGTGTCGGGATCAAATCCTTAACCATTCGGCCGTGAGGGGGGTCGAAAGCGGCAACACATTTTCGAGCTGTCACTTTTTACGTGCTAAGTCAATGGTAGTTCATTTTCAATTTTTTGAATTTTATTTTTCTCATAAATTCATTTTCCTTCAAAATATTTTAGATATAGTCATTGCAAGGTGTTGTCTGGGCATAGATCTAGAGATCTGACTGGGTGTCGGGGTCAAATCCCTATCCGTTGAGCCGTAAGGGGTGCCGGGAGCGGCAACACATTTTCGAGCTAGCACTTTTTTATGCTAAGTCCAGTGGAATTATTTCAAAAATTTAAAGTGTATTTCTTTCCTAAATTTACTTTTCTACGAAATATTTCTTATGTAATAATTGGATATTATATTTTGGGCATAGATCTAAAGATCGGATGTAGTGTCGGGATCAAATCCTTACCCATTCGGCCGTGAGGGGGGTCGAAAGCGGCAACACATTTTCGAGCTGTCACTTTTTACGTGCTAAGTCAATGGTAGTTCATTTTCAATTTTTTGAATTTTATTTTTCTCATAAATTCATTTTCCTTCAAAATATTTTAGATATAGTCATTGCAAGGTGTTGTCTGGGCATAGATCTAGAGATCTGACTGGGTGTCGGGGTCAAATCCCTATCCGTTGAGCCGTAAGGGGTGCCGGGAGCGGCAACACATTTTCGAGCTAGCACTTTTTTATGCTAAGTCCAGTGGAATTATTTCAAAAATTTAAAGTGTTTTTCTTTCATAAATTTACTTTCCTACCAAATATTTCTCATGTATTAATTGGATATTATATTTTGGGCATAGATCTAAAGATCAGATGTAGTGTCGGGGTCAAATCCTTACCCATTCGGCCGTGAGGGGGGTCGAAAGTGGCAACACATTTTCGAGCTAGCACTTTTTACGTGCTAAGTCAATGGGAGTTCATTTTCAATTTTTTGAATTTTATTTTTCTCATAAATTCATTTTCCTTCAAAATATTTTAGATATAGTCATTGCAAGGTGTTGTCTGGGCATAGATCTAGAGATCTGACTGGGTGTCGGGGTCAAATCCCTATCCGTTGAGCCGTAAGGGGTGCCGGGAGCGGAAACACATTTTCGAGCTAGCACTTTTTTACGTGCTAAGTCAATGGGAGTAAATTTTCAAATTTTTTAAATTCTATTTTCTTCATAAATTCATTTTCCTTCAAATTATTTTAGATATAGTCATTGCAAGGTGTTGTCTGGGCATAGATCTAGAGATCTGACTGGGTTTTGGGGGTCAAATCCCTATCCGTTGAGCCGTAAGGGGCGTAGGGAGCGGCAACACATTTTCGAGCTAGCACTTTTTACGTGCTAAGTCAATGGGAGTTCATTTTCAATTTTTTGAATTTTATTTTTCTCATAAATTCATTTTCCTTCAAAATATTTTAGATATAGTCATTGCAAGGTGTTGTCTGGGCATAGATCTAGAGATCTGACTGGGTGTCGGGGTCAAATCCCTATCCGTTGAGCCGTAAGGGGTGCCGGGAGCGGCAACACATTTTCGAGCTAGCACTTTTTGACGCTAAGTCCAATGGAATTATTTCAAAAATTTAAAGTGTTTTTCTTTCCTAAATTTACTTTTTTACAAAATATTTCTCATGTAATAATTGGATATTATATTTTGGGCATAGATCTAAAGATCGGATGTAGTGTCGGGATCAAATCCTTAACCATTCGGCCGTGAGGGGGGTCGAAAGCGGCAACACATTTTCGAGCTGTCACTTTTTACGTGCTAAGTCAATGGTAGTTCATTTTCAATTTTTTGAATTTTATTTTTCTCATAAATTCATTTTCCTTCAAAATATTTTAGATATAGTCATTGCAAGGTGTTGTCTGGGCATAGATCTAGAGATCTGACTGGGTGTCGGGTCAAATCCTATCCGTTGAGCCGTAAGGGGTGCCGGGAGCGGCAACACATTTTCGAGCTAGCACTTTTTACGCTAAGTCCAGTGGAATTATTTCAAAAATTTAAAGTGTTTTTCTTTCATAAATTTACTTTCCTACCAAATATTTCTCATGTATTAATTGGATATTATATTTTGGGCATAGATCTAAAGATCAGATGTAGTGTCGGGGTCAAATCCTTACCCATTCGGCCGTGAGGGGGGTCGAAAGTGGCAACACATTTTCGAGCTAGCACTTTTTACGTGCTAAGTCAATAGGAGTTCATTTTCAATTTTTTGAATTTTATTTTTCTCATAAATTCATTTTCCTTCAAAATATTTTAGATATAGTCATTGCAAGGTGTTGTCTGGGCATAGATCTAGAGATCTGACTGGGTGTCGGGGTCAAATCCCTATCCGTTGAGCCGTAAGGGGTGCCGGGAGCGGCAACACATTTTCGAGCTAGCACTTTTTTACGCTAAGTCCAGTGGAATTATTTCAAAAATTTAAAGTGTTTTTCTTTCATAAATTTACTTTCCTACCAAATATTTCTCATGTATTAATTGGATATTATATTTTGGGCATAGATCTAAAGATCAGATGTAGTGTCGGGGTCAAATCCTTACCCATTCGGCCGTGAGGGGGGTCGAAAGTGGCAACACATTTTCGAGCTGTCACTTTTTACGTGCTAAGTCAATGGGAGTTCATTTTCAATTTTTTGAATTTTATTTTTCTCATAAATTCATTTTCCTCCAAAATATTTTAGATATAGTTATTGCAAGGTGTTGTCTGGGCATAGATCTAGAGATCTGACTGGGTGTCGGGGTCAAATCCCTATCCGTTGAGCCCTGAGGGGCGTCGGGAGCGGCAACACATTTTCGAGCTAGCACTTTTTTACGCTAAGTCCAGTAAAATTATTTCAAAAATTTAAAATGTTTTTCCTTCATAAATTTACTTTCCTACCAAATATTTCTCATGTATTAATTGGATATTATATTTTGGGCATAGATCTAAAGATCGGATGTAGTGTCGGGGTCAAATCCTTACCCATTCGGCCGTGAGGGGGGTCGAAAGCGGCAACACATTTTCGAGCTCTCACTTTTTACGTGCTAAGTCAATGGGAGTTCATTTTCAATTTTTTGAATTTTATTTTCTTCATAAATTCATTTTCCTTCAAAATATTTTAGATATAGTCATTGCAAGGTCTTGGCTGGGCATAGATCTAGAGATCTGACTGGGTGTCGGGGTCAAATCCCTATCCGTTGGGCCGTGAGGGGCGTCGGGAACGGCAACACATTTTCGAGCTCGGGAGTCAGATTTTTGTTCTCATTTATTACGGATGTAACCTTGTGTAAGCGCTGTGACCCCTTCTCGTGTGTGTGTGTGGGGAGGGGAATCTTCACACTAAAAGTTGTAGGGTGTGCAGCCAACCAAGTGAAAAACATACCCGCAGTATGACTTATTTTTTGATAACTGCAGTATGAAATTATACAAGTTTGATACCTGCAGTATGAGTATTTAACGATATTATTGTAAAAATAGACCAGCTGTACAAAATTAACACAGTAGAACCTCATTTTTCGGGACCTGCACTACGAAAATGATGAAAAAAAGGATATGGAAGTGCCCCTCTCTTTCCTAGGAAACATACAGGGTAGCACTGCGGGTGCGGATGCGGCGAGAAGAAAAGAAAACTGTCAAACCTCCATATATACTTTCTGACTTTCAGTTCTTTGGCTTCGTTTCATGACAAGGTATACGAAACGACAATCCAATGCCTAAACAGGTGATTTCGATAAAAATGAGGCCGCTCTCCGAATAAAGAGAAAAATCAAATTCCCTCGGAATCACCCTAGGCCTCTAGCGAAGTTTCAAACTGGTCAACACGCTATGGTACTGTACGGATTAACTGTGGTTCTGTATACATTAGCCTACAGACATGCATTAATATTCAAATTAACAACTTAGCAAGTCATAATATTCAACTCGATATTTTTTTCAATCTGCTTGAATGAGAATTGATGGCAGATGGTGAATTAGCAAATGAGATTCTTGTTTTTATCTGTCTGCTTGATTCCCGCAATGATGATCAACGTTAGGCCTACTAACTCCACAAGTTATAGTGCAGCAGCCAAAAGGTCTGAAAGTGATCGAGGTAGGCCCAAGTTCATGTGTTTTTCGAAATTGATCATCATTTGTTGTACTGCATTATCTACTTGACAAGAAAACCAACCTTTTACCCTTAAAAAATTGTGTTGATGTAATATGTCGCCTTTCAATTTAACCTAGTTAGGTGCCCCTGCTGGCCTGCTCCCCCGCAAATACCAAAGTGTGTAGGCCCTAGGGCCTAGCGCTATCACTCGGTGATTAACCGTTAGGCCTACTACTATACGACTTGGGCCTAGGCCTAACTTTAGCCTATTTACTTACATAGCATAACATTCTCGAGGTCGGAGTCGACGTAATCGTGTACGAGCTCTGTACGGTTTTGCTAAGTTGGAGGGGAAACTTTATCATTAGGCATACAGGCTACAGTGAATGGGATATTTTGTATGAATACTTGTGTCGCCTCAGCAAGTCAGCAAAAATTAATGTTGGACCTACTATACAGTGTTATCTTGGAAATTGTTATCAAATACACAACATAGGCCTACTTGAAAAATAAATTCTGTCCAGTATTTGTTGAAAAATTACAACAAATAGTTTTTTCTCCTATTGACTGCAATGATAACTGACTGTTTGTTTTTCCCTTTGACTGAAGTTTGAGATCGCCAAAAAAGCATTGTTACGTCGCCATGCACCACATGTACAACAATCCTGAATGTCCGACCTCAAGAATAACAAGATTACGGACTAAGAAGGGTTAGGGCCTAGCTATCCCATAAAAAGTCCAAACTAACACCACCACCACCACACAAAAAAAATCAAAAGATGCCCAGAGTTAGTCAAGAACTTATCAATGTTGACTTTGTAATTGTAAACAGAATTGGAGGTAACTACCCACTCAGGCAAACCATTTCACTCATTAACAACTCTTTGTGAAAAGCACCCACTTAGGCAAACCATTCCACTCATTAACAACTTTGCAAAAAGCTAAAACGCCAAATATCTATCCGTGAGACCTCTTTGGTCAACTTCAAACTGTTACCACGTGTCACATGAGGATTAGCTGAAACATGCAAGAAATAACAGGAAGTCAAAGCATCACTTCTTCATAGGCCTACAGTACTTCAGTATTATTTAGCAGCATTATGTTTTTCAGATGAGAAGAGCGATTCTATCCCTCATAAGAAGCCTAAACTCGTTCAACAAGATTTGAGGAATTTTACCAAAAGCAAGTTTCAAGATTTGAAGTTTCCAAAAACCTTGGAAGGATTTGGGTATCATTTTAATCAAGGTAGGCATAACGTTGGGATTTATTTTTTGAATTGTTTTATCATTTTTGTTGCAGATTGTAGTTTGTTTAAGATTTTTGACACTAATGGTTTGGTTATTGTGCAAAATATTATAATTTAATTTAAAAGCCATATCAAACATGGAAAACTTCAGTCGGAGAGCTGACCTGCAAAACTTTAAACATTGTTTAAATTTGCTTCAAGTTTGAATCTTCTGATACATGCCCGAAAAACTTTAAACTTTAATGCAATTTCATGATTTATTACATGTAAAACTACAAATATTTGTTTGAAGTAAATTTTACTCTGCTACAATGAAAACTAACACAATGTATACAACTTGAAAAGTGAAATTTACGGTTGAACTTACGTGGTCACAGACAGTTCTATTTAATGGCATGAATACAAAAAATTAGGCCAAATTGATACTTTTAGTAGAGTACGAAAGGTTTTATTGAGCCAAATGGTGCAAAATCTTCCATACTATAGATTTCAAGTAAGTTTTTAAATAAATATTAGACTATAGTCTATAGACCTATGGCACTTCATAATTGAAATGGCTTTGATGCATACGCCATTTTGAGAATTTCAGTGGTCGGAAGGTGGTACAAAGTTAATTCACTGAACAACAGCATTTTGGAAGCAAGGCTTTACGATGACAGTCAGAGTGTTATCCAAAAAAACACTATTGGGACTCAATGTGTTTTTTACAAATAACCCTTTCAGTCAAGTAAAACAATCGAGGGCAAGAAATAAATTTAATTCTCATTAGAAGACCATGTATAGGGGTTGTTATTCCCCTCCCCCCAATGTTTGTCAGGTTACTAAAACCAACTTTGAAACTTGTCACAACCCTATGTATGGTATAGTTGTGAGCATCTGTGGGATAGGCAGGGGAAGAATTGGAAGTCTAGAAAGGGAATGGGGAGCCTGGAGAGGGAATGGGGAGCCTGGAGAGGGAATGGGGAGCCTGGAGAGGGAATGGGGAGCCTGGAGAGGGAATGGAGAGCCTGGAGAGGGAATGGGGAGCCTGGAGAGGGAATGGGGAGCCTGGAGAGGGAATGGGGAGCCTGGAGAGGGAATGGGGAGCCTGGAGAGGGAATGGGGAGCCTGGAGAGGGAATGGGGAGCCTGGAGAGGGAATGGGGAGCCTGGAGAGGGAATGGGGAGCCTGGAGAGGGAATGGGGAGCCTGGAGAGGGAATGGGGAGCCTGGAGAGGGAATGGGGAGCCTGGAAAGGGAATGGGGACCCTGGAGAGGGAATGGGGAGCCTGGAGAGGGAATGGGGAGCCTGGAAAGGGAATGGGGACCCTGGAGAGGGAATGGGGACCCTGGAGAGAGAATGGGGAGCCCGGAGAGGGAATGGGGAGCCCGGAGAGGGAATAAGGAGCCCGGAGAGGGAATGGGGAGCCTGGAGAGGAAGGGAATGGTGACCCAGGGGAGAGAGGTAACAGGGAGCTGAAGAGGTGGAATGGGGAGGTGGACAGGGAGGGAATGGGGAGCCTGTGGAGGGGGGAATAGGGAGATTTGATTCACCTTTAGAGCAATTTTTTAAAGAGAAATTTAGAGCATTCACAATCATAGCACACACTGGTTCATATTCCCCATCAATCAAAGGTATCTCAAAACCTTGATCTATTACCTACACAAGATGACTGCAATATATATAATATCAATATTGATGTTTTTCTTATTATTATTATTTTCAATTTCAATCGGGCAATTGCATCACTAGACATACTGTAGTAACGTCCGGGGCCTACAGTACAGTACAGACATCAACAACTTAACATTAGTCTTGTTTTCATTGCATATGTTAACTGTTTCATAAAAATAAAACTGTTTTCATAACACACTTTGCAACTTTTATGGACAGTAAATAGGGAATCTTGGACATACTTAATTGTTCTATGGTCTTCCAGAATGCTGAACAAATTACGTCATTATTACACATGTTAATAATCTAATTGTCTTGTAAATCATTGGAAATAATTATTTGTCATGTTTTATACCGCTAAATTCATTTGATGAACAAAAAGGTATTCAGATGCATATGCATTTTTGTAAATTCAGATGAATAGTTTCAATCCTTCCCAGAAAAATGACTATTCAGCAGACTGTCAGAATTGCGAACGAAGCTACTTCCAAGTTTCGGGTCATCATGAAATATCCACTGTTTGCCAAGTAATGGCCATATAGCAAGGTCAGCTCTCTGATTGAGTTTCAAACTACATGTATCATTAACAAAAATCAATGACAAACCTAATTGAAGAATGAATAAGAATCACTATAATTTAAATTTCAGATGTGTTGATAAAATGTAAATAGCTTGCTTTTGCTTCATTTGTTAGTAAAACAAGAATGTCACTTTTAGTAGGCCTTTTGTTAGTCTTCAAAAATATAAAAAAAGCTAACACTTACAAGATATCAAATTGAACATGCTCAAATATTATGTTTGCTGCAGCCAACTGAACTATGAATCTTCTTCATTTAAATGAACTGCAATTTTCTGGGTGGGGAAATTCTTGAACTCAAGAAAATTATGCAATGTTGGGAAACTCAGTGGATATAAGCATGGCAAACAGCTGGTATACTATCATTTTATGCAATGTTGATGGATTGATCAGAGAAACTCAGTTAATATAAGCATAGCAAACAACTGGTATACTATCATTTTATGCAATGTTGAGAAACTCAGTGGATATAAGCATAGCAAACAACTGGTATACTATCATTTTATGCAATGTTGAGAAACTCAGTGGATATAAGCATATCAAACAACTAGTATACTATCATTTTATGCAATGTTGATGAATTGATCAGAGAAATTCAGTGGATATAAGCATATCAAACAACTAGTATACTATCATTTTATGCAATGTTGATGAATTGATCAGAGAAATTCAGTGGATATAAGCATATCAAACAACTGGTATACTATCATTTTTCATCTCTTTTCATGATTTGTGTCATATGTTTCATCTTTGACTGATTCATTCATTAGATGGACAATTAAGGCAGATCAAAAGCGGCAAACCTTTTACATTTGAAGTAAAGAAAGGAGACCACAAGTACAATCAGAAGAGCTATGAGGCACTTGGTGAGGTCATCACTGAGCATGTGTACCATCTCCTTGAAACAACTGCTGGCTTGAAGAGAATTCATGTACCTGTAAGCTTTTTTAGAATGATAAGGAATACAAACATCACTTCATTTTATTCAATATATTTCCAGCTCTACAATTTCCTTAAGATAACTTTTTAGATGTAGGTATCATGATTTCAAAATTTATTGGCTGAAGCAAAATGTTACTACAATTTATAATTATTACCTCCACTGAAGAAGGTGGACGGAGGTTATGTTTTCGCCTGTGTTTGTCATCAATATGTCTCAAGAACTAGTGATTGGATTTTGATTAAATTTGGTTTAGTGGTTTTGTTACTGCTTAAGGAGATTACAATTTTGGACAATTTAGGACAGGCAAGGGGAGAGATGGAGGGATGGGGATTTTATAGTGTGAATTGTCTGTTATCAATATATCTCAAGAACTGATTGGTAGATATTGATAAAATGTGGTGTGTGATTTTGTTCCTGCTTTAAGAAGAAGTGGTTGAATTTGGGACATTTTGGAACATGGCAGCAATGGAGGAGTGTGATGTTTTTTTGATAAGATCTGCCAAGACTTATAGATCAAAGTTTTCAATGGAATGTGCTGAACAATGAATTTGTGCTTAAAAGGATTTCCAAACAATCCATTTTCTGGACTCTAATCAAAATCAAATCTAGTGGTTGGGTATCAAAAAAATCAAAACAATTGCTTTTGGCATGAATGGAAAAGGATGGAAGGTGAATCTTGCTTGAAAAGAACTCACACAATGAATACTAAGCTTAAAAACAATAAAGGTATATAACCTTGAAGTATCTAGATTGCAAATACTGATTAGAAGTGAGGAAGAGATTATTTGGGGATAACATTTAGTGGGTCTGGGATTTCTAAAATTGACACTTAGTGGGTCTAGGATTTCTGAGATTAACAAAATTTTAGGCAATGTTTGAATTATCAAGCAGGCAGAGGTATGTATTCTACAGAGTGCTAAAATTCTACTTACTGCACTTATTAAATGTTCTCAACAATGAAGAAATGAGTACCGGTCAGCTTGCTGGAAAGTTGATAGGTTGGTGTATCATCTGTCAGAGGAACTCAAGTATTCTCATCTGCACCAAGGAAGCTGGGGATCCGCATTGGCATGCATGTTCCTTCAATACCTGTGGCGGATATAATAATGTAAGATAAATCAACAGTTGTTAAGAATGTCAGTGTGTAATATTCCAGCTATTTTTATACAAAATTATGGCATCGTTAAATAGTGTTAATTCATAGATTAAACCAAATTGTTTTTTTACTATTTTTTTTATTGGAGGTAAGTTTTTAATCGAGCTTATAATTTTTTTGATTTTGTCATCAGGTTGATGCAGAAAAGGGCGAACCTCAGAGTTTCTTCTTCGCAAGCAAGAATTCCTTTTCGGCAAATGACAAACTGCTGGTTCTCATTCATGGCATGGGTGCAGTGCGTGCAGGTCAATGGGCTCGACGGCTCATAATTAATGACTGCCTTGATAGCGGAACGCAAATTCCTTACATAAAGAGAGCGAAAAAGGTCATTGTTTGTTAAAAGAACTATTTAATTTTAAGTAGTGAAGATAATATGATTAGAAATGTGGTAAGCAGCGTAGTAGGGTGTAGTTGATCTGTTCTGTTTCACAAAGGTTTCAGTGATAGTACTGGCTTTAGTAATGCTGACTTTGCTGCACTTCCTGGGATGTTTTGGACAGTATAAATAGGTTTGTCCCATTAAAGAAAGTCTGTAGGTGAGATCAGCCATCCATTAAGGATGTCGTTTTTTCAGTTGATGTTGTGTCTAAGAAGTTGAAGGGTTTCAATTCAAAGAAAGCACCCAGTCTGGATGGTATACATCCTGAGTGTTCTGATGTTCCCCTGAGTATTATCTTTTCAAATTGCTTTGATGTTGGTGTTGTATTGTGATTGGAGAATCATTTATGTCACTCCTTTTTATAAAAATGGTGACCACAGTCTGCCCTGTAACTATAGGCCAGTGAGTCTTAACTAGTGCTGTGTGTAAGGTCGTGGAGTCCCATTGTTAAGGATGTTGTTCTAGATCATTTACTGGTCAATGGTTTGCTGAATTTGTCCCAGCATGGGTTCTTACCTTAGAGGTCTTGTGTTTCTGATTTATTGGAGTTTCTTGATGATGTTACTAAACTAGTTGATGCAAGTCATGTGTTTGTCATCTATCTAGATTTCCAAAAAGCATTTGATAAGGCTTCGTGAGGCAGACTCAAGATGAAAACAAGAGCCCTTGGTGTGGAGAGAAAGTGTGCCAGTTGGCAGGGTTCTAGCTAGACAAGTTTGAGTGCCGGACTCTAGTGACAATCCATGGTGACCTCCTAGACCCCCCTCCCATGAAGAACTGTTCAAGTTAAGTCCATTTTTTTGGACAAATTGTCAATGAAAAAGTTTTTTTGTTTTTTTTAATCGGAAATGGTAGAAGGATTTACAAAATATTTTTTATGTACAATGGATATTCAAAATACAATGGATATTCAACTGTCAAAGTGCCCTTCCACCTCCCCCCTCCTCAAAAAAAAAGTACAAACATATGCAGGAAAGTCTTCTCTCAATTCACATTGTTATTTATCTTGCCCTAACTTTTTACCGCTTTTATTTTCGTCCCATTATCGTTCGACGAAAGCCAAGCAGCACATGTTGCTATGAACTATGCAACAACTTTTATCAATATAAAATCCCCCACAAATAAAAAGAATATCAATCAGTCCGTTATAATGTTAAGTGCATATGGGATTTTTTTTAAATGTGATTGGTTACTTACATTTGGACCGGTCTATAAGCACGCCTTGGGCCTTTGGGGGTGTAATTTTTACTTTGTTAAAGTTTGTTTGGACTTTGCAAGCTGCCAGCAGTGATTCACAAGGATTAAAACATGAACCTGAACTGTGTGCATGTACGTACGTTTATGCAAAGAGCTTCGTGTATGGGTGATTTTACGATAATACAGTATGTACATTCAATTGCGTTAAATTCCTATAGTTCACTTGTTTTGATCGGAATTTAATGTGCGTAATGTATGTTATGTGTGTAAATCAGTGGATGACAAAATGGAGCGAGATTAATGGGAGATCTGTTTAAACACTTAATTATTTAACCGAATTGAACTTTTGAGTGCTGGGTGGAAGAGTGAATCTTAGAGCCGAGTGGTGGGCGGGAATTGCGAGTGCTGGGCAGGCCCGCCCAGTGCTGCCCAGAGTAGCTAGAACCCTGCCAGTTGGATAAATTATTGGTTAGCTGACAGGTCACAAAGAGTTGTTGTTAATGGTGAAGTATCTCCATGGAAGAAGGTTACAAGTGGTGTTCCTCAGGGTTCTGTATTGGGACCGTTTCTTTTCTTAATCTTCATTAATGATACTGATGTTTCACTTGGCTCCAGGATTTGTAAATTTGCTGATGACAATAAGCTCTACAAGATTTTTGATGATGCTAGAAACTTTTCACTGTTACAAAATGATTGGAATAAGTTAGTTTCTTGGTCCCAAACTTGGCAGATGTCATTCTACGTTGATAAATGCAAAGTTGTTCATTTTGGTCAGAGCAATTTGGATTCATGTCATATGTGGTACACAGATAGCCAGTAGTCCGTAGATGTGTAATGTTTTTTATGATGATGTCATACAAATTCAGTGGGGCTCGTTGTAAAAATCTTGAAATGCTCTTATTTCAAGTGCATGTCTGTTTTGTTTGATATTTAGCATAATTATGATGTTAGCTAGTGTGTACATGTTCATAGCACAAAACATTGAATTTCAGTAATCCTATAGTCGGCAGGGCTTAATATGGTTTTGCTGAAAAGAGCTTGTAAATACGATATCTCAAGGAAATTAACTGGATTCATGTTATGTGTTGTACACAGATAGCCCATGGTCTGCAGATGTACCCTATTGTTTTTAATGGTGATGTCATTCATATTAATTAGTGGGCGACCTAATGTGAAAACTTTAAAAAAGTGATAAATGAGCAGCCGTATGTTCATTTTTACGTTATACTGGCCATTATAATATTGTTGGTTATTGTGTACATGATTATCTTATCAACACATGTCATTATTATGCATTGTGGGCGTGTCCACTCTAATGTGAACACTTTGTGAAAGTCCTCAAATGATTTTAAAAACACCATGTCATGAACAGTATATTGACTTACTGTATGTCGTTTATGGTACACAGATGGGTTATGGTCTGTACATTTGTGCTACTGTTGTGGTTGTGATGTCATGAATAATAATGAGCAGGCGGGGCTTTTTGAATTTGTTTGAAATAGGATAAATGAGCAACTGTTTTTGCATCAAACTTGTTATGATGTTATTGATTATTTATAATATACTGCTATTTATATAGCGCCTTTTGCCAGGGCCTCAAATCGCTGGACCCAACTAGCCACCGAATAAGTTCTTGGCTACTGCACATTATAATGTTGTCAACAGGTTCTATTTGTATTTATCTGCATGGTGGGTATGACTTATGAATAGATATTATGAAACAAATATTTCTTGATATGCAATGACATAACAGTTAGAGAATTAGTTCAGTGGTCAAGCAAGTTTATCTTGTATGTACGAGGACTTTAATAGAAATGAAATGGTGAAGAAACTACTTCAATATCTTATTCCGTTAAGGAGATATTTAAGTTTAAAGCTCTGTCCTATATGTGTAGAAATGACTGGTGTAGTAAGCAGTGGCGGCGCTAAAGGGGAGGACATGGGGGAATTTCCCCCACGAGATCGCTTTTCCCCCACTTGCCCCCCAGAAAGTTTTAAAAAGTGACATATTTTGTTCGATTTATAGGATTTTTTCCCCATAAGACAAAATTGCCCATCTCCCCCCCCCTCCCTCCCCCCTCCCTATCCCTTCCATAACTAAAATCCCCTTGCCACAACTGGTAGTAAGTCTACTACGGAAGGTTGGTGCAATAAAGATAAAAAATTCTTATACTATTTCAATTATTTTTCCTTGAATGTTTTTCAGGTATTAAATTATAATTGCCCTCACTAGATTCGGTGTTTTTACTTTCCTGACATATCCAATGGTTTTTAAGCCACAAAATTGCAGGACAAAGTATGATAGAATGCAAACAAAGTATGATAGAATGCAAACAAAGTATGATGAATGCAAACACATCTTTGAGGAATCTGAAGATGTGAAGTCACAGTTGGTCTGATATCAGTCGTTTCTTCACAAATGATACAGAACTTGCAACTTAAATATCTCCTTAACGAAAAAGAATTGTGAATGCCTTCTTTGCCATTTTGTTTGTTTTCAAGTCCAGGCGCTTTCACATAAGATCAACTTGCCTGACAACTAAACTAATCCTTTAATACAAAACTTACAAATCAATCAGCATGTGCAAAAAAAAAAAGCATGGGAACCACAAATCCTTTGGTTCTAGTTATTACTGCATGAATGGGTCATCCTGGTTGTGTTGATGAAGATAGGGGTCTTGGTGTTGTCATCACTAGCAATCTGATACCTCCTAAACAGTGTGCTTTAGCAAATAGACCAAATAGCATGCTTGGTTAGAAGAAATGTTTGTTTTCTTGGTAGAGAGGTTGTTTTTAATTTGTATGCGCACTTAGTGTGACCTCCTTGAGTATGCTATCCAGGCTTGGAGTTCCTTTTATGAGAAAGATGAGTTCATTTTGGCGTTGGTTCAGAGAAGAACCACTTGACATTTTCTGGAAGTAAGGAATCTCTCTTGTGAATCTAGGTTGTAAAATAACCAAGCTGGAGTTGAAAAGAGTAGTTGAAAAGAGTACTGTACGTGGCAATATGATTCAGTTTTAATTTCCTATTTAGTAGTGATGCTTTGACTTCCTGTTATTTCTTGCATGTTTCAGCTAATCCTCAAGCAAGTGATTTGGTTGGCAGTTTGAAGTTGATCAAAGAGTTGTTATGGCTTGATATTCAACGTTTTAGCTTCATGCAAACAGTTGTAATGAGTGGAATGGTTCGCATGAGTGGGTGGTTAATTTTTTACTAACTGGGTGTCTTTGTTATTGTGTATTTTTTCTGTATTTTTTTTTTAAGGTGGTGGTAGCTTTTTATGGAGTGACTTACCCTTTTTAGCCCGTCAAATTGTTATGCTATTTTAAAGTGTCCTAAAAAAGAATGAGCTATTGAAGCACAGCTATAATGGAATTAGATACGTTTATGTAAAAATACACTGTTGTCTTGATTTCCCCATTAATCTTTGTTATATATTTACCTTTGTTATGTTTGTATGTCACGACCTTTTCTTATCTTTCCGAGGATCCTCCCAACCATCCACTTTATTGTACTTGTTATCTCTCTAAACATACTATGCACAGGTTGAATTCAAGTTTTTTTACAACTTGTTTTTATTGCTTCCAAACAGCTCGGCTATGAAGTCATGGTTTTGAATACAAATCTTAATAGAGGTCTTGACAGAAACAGAAAAGACAGGCCAATAAAGGTAAGGTTAGACATGTTTAACCCATTTAGGGTACACAATCTATCGATTTTACTTGTCATGTTACAACATTTCCATTTTTGGTTCCGATGCAATAGCATCAGGAATCTATGTGGCCATGATGGCGTGTGTGTGGGTTTGTGTGTGGGTTTGTGTGTGTGGGTTTGTGTGTATGTGACGGCCAGCTCGTAAGCGCAATATCTCAAGAACGATACACTGTATTCATGTCATATGTAGTACACGTATAGTCCATGGTCCGTAGATGTGCCCTATTGTTTTGATAATGATATAGTGCATATTAATGAGTAGGCAGGGCTTAATGTGAAAATCTTGGAATGCTCATATTTTAGCAATGGCATGTCTGTTTTGTTTAATATTTGGTATAATTATGATGCTAGCTGGTGTGTACATGTTTATGATGTGAAAACGTTGAATTTGATTAATATGCATAGTGGGTGGGGCTTAATATGATTTTGCTGAAAAGAGCTTGTAAACACGGTATCTCAAGAACGGTAAACTGGATTCATGTCATATATGGTACACAGATAGCCCATGGTCTGCAGATGTGCCCTATTGTTTTTGATGGTGATGTCATGCATATTAATTAGTCGGCAGGACTTAATGTAAAAATCATTAAATGTTCATATTTTAACAACCGCATGTCAGTTTTGTTTCATATTTGGTATAGTTATGATGCTAGCTGGTGTGTACGTGTTCGTGATGTAAAAACGTTGAATTCGTTAGTATGCGTAATGGGTGGGGCTTAATATGATTTTGCAGTAAAGAGATTGCAAAACATGGTATCTTAAGAAGGGTACACTGGATTTAAGTCATATTTGGTACGCAGGTAGCCCATGGTTTGTAGACGTGCCCTATCAATTTTGGAGGTGATTTTATACATATTAATGAGTAGGCGGAGCTTAATATCAAATTATCGAACTGCTCTTATTTTGACAACCACATGTCTGTTTTGTTTCATATTCATATTTGGGATCATTATCATGTTAGCTGGTGTGTACATGTTTATGATGTAAAAACATTGAATTTCATTAATATGCATAGTGGCTGGGGCTTAATATGAATTTGCTGTAAAGAGTTTGTAAACATGGTATCTTAAGAACTATAAACTGGGTTCATGTCATGTGTGGTACACAGATAGTTCATGGTCTGTAGATGTGCCCCATTGATTTTGGTGGTGATTAATGAGTAGGCACATGTCACATGTCTGTTTTTGATTATAAAAATCTTGAAATGTTCTAAATTTGACAATCACATGTCTGTTTTGTTTCATATTTGTAACAGGGCATTTGTAACGTCCCCTAGGGCAGCATCCTCTCCCCTACTCTCTTCAACCTGAGCATTAACGACATCATGGAC
Organism: Chiridota heheva; assembly: GCA_020152595.1. NCBI lineage: Eukaryota > Metazoa > Echinodermata > Holothuroidea > Apodida > Chiridotidae > Chiridota > Chiridota heheva. The sequence continues at coordinate 355,116 of JAIGNY010000962.1, read as the reverse complement.
AACCTTGGCCCCAACATCAAACGTACCCTCTACGTGGATGACTTCACCATCTTCTACTTTTCCCCTAGCTTTCCTCTTGTCGAAAATAGGCTCCAACTCAGCCTCCACCAGCTGCAAGTCTGGTGCAACAATAATTGTTTTAAATTCTCCAAAGATAAGACAGTCTGCATGCACTTCTGTCATTTCAACAACCTCCACCCCAACCCGAACCTCGTGCTCAATGGCAATTGCATCCCTAAAGTTGAACACACGAAGTTCCTGGTTTAAGTCTAGACCCCAAGCTCTCCTACAAGCAACACATCACCAACCTGAAACAGAAATGCAACAGCTCCCTCATCCTTCTCCGCCTCCTCTCCAACACCACTTGGGGTGCGAACAGCCTTGCTCTCCTCAAAACCTTCAGGCTCACCATTCGTGCCAAGCTTAATTATGGCAATATTGTCTACTGTGTAGCTCACAACTCATACCTCAACCACATCAACTCCATCCAAAATGAAGCCCTCAGGCTTTGTCTGGGTGCCTACAGGACCTGCCCATCACCAGCCTTCATTTTGAAGCCAACGAACCTCCCCTTTCTGCTAAGGTGTAGAAAGCTTACCCTCTCCTATGCTTTTAGAGTCCTTACCAACACCCAGAACCCTGTTTACAACCTTATTTGGTACCCCAATTTCTCCACCCTCTTTGATGGGATTAAAACCTTATCCCCTCCCTTTAGCTTATGCATTATATCAGACCTCCATCTCTGCATCAACCCTGCCACTCTTGGCACCTTCTCCTGGCCCACTTTTTTTCCTTGGGCCACCCCCTCCATTCTATCCACCTGGGCCTCTCCACTCATCACAAAACCCAAACCCACCCTAACCTCTTCATCAATTTCTACAACCAAATCAAAGACCAACTCTCAAACTACATCTCCATCTATACTGATGGCTCCAAGGAAGGCGACAAGACAGCTGCTGCTGTCATCATCCAAGACATCATCCTCAGTAGCAGGCTTCCCGACTACTCGTCCATCTTTTCAGCCGAGGCAAAGGCCATCCTCCTTGCCCTCAACTTGATTGAGTACTCTCCACTCAGCCACTTTGCCATCTTTTCCGACTCCAAGGCTGTTCTTACTTCTTTACTCAATCTTAAATGGGATATCCTCACATGCCACCTCCTTCCTCCGAAACTCCTTTCGCCCACCCTCTGCAGGAAGAGTATTCTTTTTTTCTGGATACCCAGCCGTGTTGGTATCCCTGGCAATGACAGGGCTGATGCAGCTGCTAAGCTTGCCCTCAACCTGCTCCCTACCCCATTTCCCAAAACCCTTTCTGACATCAAACCGCTTATTGCTTCCTTTGTTCGTGACCGCTGGCAAACCTCATGGGACATCGAATTGATAACCAACTCCACGTCAGCCAGCCCACCATTCCAATCAAACCTGCCATCAACAAGCTCTCTCGTCGACAACGTTCATATTACCCGTCTTAGAATAGGTCACACCCACCTTATTCATTGCCACCTCCGTATTGGCTCCCCCAACCCCTCTGCAACAATTGCCATTGCACCCTCACAGTCCCTCACATTCTCGTCTTAGAATAGGTCACACCCACCTTACTCATTGCCACCTCCGTATTGGCTCCCCCAACCCCTCTGCAACAATTGCCATTGCACCCTCACAGTCCCTCACATTCTCCTTGCTTGCCCTCTGAACAAGCTTCCCAGAGCTTTCCTCGCTCCCCACAACTCAGTTGCCAAGTTCTTCCAGAAAAACCCTCCGGATCAAATTATCTTCTTCCTTTATCATGCTTCCCTCTACAACCATATTTAGTCCACCTCTCCCACCCCCCTCTCTCTACTTTTTTTCTTCTTCACCCACCCATGCACCTCCTCTCTCTATCCCAGCTTTCTGACTTTTAGTTCTTGTATTTCTCTCATTCGCCATCTGTTTTTTTTCCTTCCTATCTCTAGAATGATCTAACCTCTCAGGCACAATTTGACCCTTGTTATCGTGGTGCCGTTAAGCCCTCATCAAACAAACAAAGAAACACAAGTGATAAATAAGCAAGTGTGTCCGTTTTGGGCATGATGATAATATTGATGGTTATTGTGCACATGCTTTTGTTATCAGCAGATGTCATTAATATGCGTGGTAGGCGTGGCTTAATGTGAAAGTGCTAAATGATGTAAACACCATACTGTATCTCATAAACGGTATAGCAGATTTATGCCATATTAACGTTGCACGGTATACCTGTACTAAGAAAAGTACCGGTACATTACAATGCTGGTGCAGTACGATACCACCAAATGAAAAATACTGATGTACTGCCGATAATAAATAAATGAAATACATGCCGGTAATAAATAAATGTTGCACATTCACAACAGTGTTGAACATTACGAGTGTAAATTTTTCCTTTCGACATGAAGGGGCAGTTTAAAAGAAAGAAAATAATCCCATTCCCCATCATGTCACATTTACCTTAAAAATAATAATCTCCAGTCACATAATGAAAATTCTCCTAAAATTCAGCAACTATTTATTTCCAAACAAAACTTGAACAAAGAACTGTAATATGTCAAGATCGTTCCAAGTGGAAAAAGAGCCAAATCAGTTTGAAAAAAGCCAAATTAAGCTACAGTATCAAAGCCAAACTGTAATCAACTTGAATACCAATATACCAACTAATATGCCAACTAATATACCAACTAATATACCAACCAATATACCAATCCGTACCCGCGGCTCATAGGTCAGTATTGCACAACGTTACAGCAAATTAAATGTGCTCCGGACGCCAATTTGAAGCTCTTTTAAACTTTCATTACGGCCCTTTGATGGCTTAGAATTTCAAATTTGGGAGTTGCTTTGCCATTTGGGTGTGGAATTTCAGTAATCTATCCAATTTGTTGATGGTTTTAGTTTTCAAAAATTTCATAGACTTCGCCATAACTCATTGAGTGTACAAGCTGCAAATTATGTGTACAGTAGTCAATATAGTTTTGATTTATGTACAAAACAGTCCCAAGTCAGTTGTTGTGAACAGAATCACAGAGGTTTTCGGCCCCGTTATTGGTCCATTGGGATTTCAATATTGATGATTATTGTACTTAATCAGTATTTTTTAATTTTCATGTGCCCTGTAACTTCTTCGAAAGTTTTGCAAGAGTAGGCCTACACTGTGTTGTTCTTGCTCGTTTGGAAAATACTGACGATTAAAACTATAAAACTTTTGGCCAATTACGCACATGCGCAAGTCACTGCAAGACTTGCATATTATTTTTTGGGGTAAATTCTGTTAATATACGGATGTGAGTTGTGTTGAAAAATATATTTACCCCCTGTAACAAATGGATGTGTCTGAATTGAAAAAAAATGTGTAGATTTATAGTTGAATAAACTTTTAACTCAAGTTGCAAACTTGTGTTAAACAAACAGAATGTCAGAGATTCAAGGTGGTGTAATCGGGTGATTAGTTTGATCTTATTAACTAAGAGATTAGGTGTATAATTATGTTTTAATGTTTAAAACAGAAGCCCCTTTGTAATGTAGGAATTTTATTTTGGTGTACAATTCCATGGTACTGTAAGTTATATTTTATATTTGCCACTTTTGGGTAGTCACCTGTAAAAATACTGATACTTTGGTATTATCAGTACCATTTGCATTGGTACTAACAGTGCTTATTTTCACCAGTAAGTGCAAAGTTATGCCATATGTCGTACATAGATGGGTCATGGTCTGTACATGTGTTCTGATGTTGTGATAGTGATGTCATGAATATTAATTAGTAGGCGGGGCTTACTTGCAAATTCTTGAAATGCTAATGTTGTCAACATTTTTATTGATCTGCATGGTGGGTGTGGCTTATGAATAAATATCCTGGATAATATATTTCATGATAAATTTTTCATGATATACAATGACATGACAGTTAACAAAATTTTGCAAATCAATCAGCATATGAAAAAAAAGCATCAGAACAACAAAACCTTTTGGTTCTAGTTTTTATCATGATTGACTATTTTCTAATTTTCCTTAATCATGATTTACAATATTGGTAATTAAATTTTTTATTTATTTTATTTTATGCATCATGTTGACAAAATTTTGTCATCAATAATTTATGCTTTAAAAGCAACACATTGATAAATCACAGCTATCAGATATTCAAAACAAAAAAACAAAAGTTTTTTTTTTGTATTTTATAAATATAATCTAAGATTTTGATGAAATTGTTCTATAATAATATATGGTTATATTTAACTGTTTGCTTCATGCCTGGTAACATAGAAACAATACTTTACTTACTGAAATACCTTTTGCATAGGGGAGTGAGTCCTCATCAGCGCACACTGTGTATGTGTGGGATCATTTCATTGCTAATAGTCCATTGAAGTCTGTCACCATTGTGGCCCACAGTGCTGGTGGTCGAAATACAGTTCAGTTGGTAAGTTCTTTTCCTATTCAATGTGTCATTTTATTTGTTTCTTAAAGGAGACACAAAGTCAAATAATCTAGTTTGATATATATGATAGAGAATTAAAAAGTAAACCAACTGCCGAAAAAACACATAAAATCTTATTTCATTCTCAAGTTATTCAAATTTGAAATTGTAAAATGTCTTATGTCTGATTTTGTGCTGAAATCATGTAAAAATTAACCACATTATGGATGGAAAGTAGGTCCAAGAATTTAGGTCTTGCACTGGCATCTATGCTGAGCATTTTCATCACCTGAAAGTACTTGAATCTGACTTAAATTTGCCAAGATGATTGATTCACTTCATTAAAGCATATTGAGCCTAAGAAAACGTTTCCTGCTATTATTAGATTTGATTGTCCTGGATCAGAAAAATGTTTGTCAAATCTTACCTTCAAAAGAAGTTTACAAAGTGGGCCATGAAAAGTGACCTTTTTGCGAACTTTAACAAGACTGAAAATGCTGGGATCCAGATTAAACACGAAAATAAACATGTTGTACGTCATGCTATCTTCTCTTTAGTCACAAACATTGAAAATGCAGACAATAGAAGCAATTTTAGTTTTCTGGATTTAATGGGCCTTGTCCTTTTACAAACCTTGTAATGCTCAATTCCAACATCCGGGTCATTTGCCTGGAAATAAATAATATCGCTGTATCGGTGATATAGCGAGGTCATGTTCCAACTGTAGTGGGCGGGGCTTAATATGATTTTGCTGAAAAGAGCTTGTAAACACGGTAACTCAAGAACGGTAAACTGAAATCATGTCATATTTAGTACATTGATAAGCGGGCAGGGCTTAAAGTAAAATTTTGAAAAAGTGATAAGTGAGCAACTATATGTCCATTTTGCATCATATTGGGCATGATAATATTGTTGGTTATTGTGTACATGGTTACGTTATCAACAGATGTCATTAATATGCATGGTGAGCGTGGCTTGATCATATGCAAAAGTGCTAAATGACACAGACACCATATCTCATGAATGGTATATTGGATTTATGCCATATGTAGTACAAAGATGGGTTAGGGTCTGTACATATGTTATAATGTTTTGGTAGTGATGTCATTTGCATCATACTTGCTATGATAATGTTGTTAGTTATTGTGCAAATGCTGATGTGGTCAACCTTTTTATTGACCTGCATGGTGGATGTGGCTTATGAATGAATATCATTAAACAAATGAGAAAGATTTCATTAAATGCAATAAAGCTGTGACCGTTTAGCGTGTACATGCTACACGCTCGCAAATCTTGTAAACGTTTACTAAATACTTCATTGCGAGTAATCGTTTTTCATAGTGTCTTGCCGTTAAAAATCAATATGATCATTCATGATCACACACATTCGGCTGACAAAATTCCAATTAATGTCTTTTTACAAACTGTAAACCCGATTAGCATAATCCTTTCTAAATGTGTGAATCACAAATGCGCAGTAATCACTAATGAATGGGGATATTATGCGCTTTGATTTCACCAAAATCTGACTTGTAAAATGCACCGCGAATGTGCAGCAGTAAACAGTGAAACTAACAATAGGCCTAACGTTAGATCATAAAGCTTTAAATCCCACGCAATCTAGGCCCGTTTTACAAGCTGTTAAATCGACCAAAAAACACTTGAAAAATACTTGATTCGTGACAATCAGTACATTTACATGTAAATATTACCTGATGAGTCAAATAAATTTTGCAAGAAAGAAAAAATATTGCATAATAAACCAACAGAAAAAGGTTTTAACAGAGCTGAAATTCTGCATGCGTCGCAAAGATGGCGGCCATTTTTTTCGAGAGGACTGATTTAGAACTTCCTGGTGGTGGTGGCGTAGTTTTGAAATAATTTACGGCAAGGTATATCATAGGCCTCAGTACGCGAGATTTTCACAGAAGAACTTTGAAAGCCGTAGCGAATAGGACAAAAAAGTTACGCGATATTGAGTTTAAATGACATTCAAAGGAAGTTATCTGTTCTTTCTAAACTGATTTTCCATGCATATTTTCCATAAAAATGATGATTTATACTGTAGAAGTAAACTTTGTACAATTTGGAAAGCAAAACTCAGCGTCTATTTGGGCAATGGAGTCAGTACTTTTGCCATACTGGGCGCGCTATTTTCTTTACTTTGCCACATAGTTTTGGAGCAATTTTGGTGTTTTTCCGAAAATTTTAGGTACTAAAGGCGTGTTCACGATACACGCTTGTTTTTTTTGGCGTGTACACGTTTACTAAAATCCTCAAACGTTCACAGCTCTAATATGTAATGACATGACACTTAAAAATCAATCAGCATATGAAAAAAGCATCGGAACCACAAAACCTTTTAGTTCTTGTTTACTAAAGTGAATTTACCACTTGTTATTATTGCAGTCAATGTGAAAATTGTGATTTGCATGACCTAAGGTTAAAAAATTAGCCCAAAATTTTACTTTTGTATTAGGACAACAGGTTTTTCTCGATGACTTAATATTACCTAGAATACCAAAAGTTACATAACATGTTTAGAAAAGAAAAAAACCAAAGTGACAGATTTTTAGATAAAGTGACTTTAATTCTATAGTTTTAACTGATACTTCCCACAAGCTTATAACTCATAACTAATTTCACATCATGTATAAAGAACAAAATTAATTTTATACTCTGCATTGAGCATATCCAAATTTGAATTAAACACGAGTGGTTTGTTATGATCCTGTATGTTTCACTGGTAAATTAGGTTTCCATCAAAAGTTACGGATGATTGGGAAATTTTTAATTTTGGGGAAAATTCTTTCAATTTTTGGGAAATTTCCTTTACTTGTCAGGAAATACCCTTCACTATTCATGTAATGTCCTTCACTTTTTACTAAATATTCACTTTTCTGGAAATCATGCCAATTTTACTAAGATTTCCTAAAATTTCCCGCATTTTCATTGACAAATATTACCTACAAATTATGATTATAAGTGGATGTTCTTTTTTTTTACAGGCGAGCAAGAGGTTCAGGACCTTTGCAGATAAAGTGTTTGCAGTTGTATTCACAGACTCCGGCCATTCTATGGGGATGTCGTTAACGCCACAGAATACAAGAAGATGGTTTGAACATGTGAGTCATCATTGTTTTTCTGTTAAAGAAGTAATGGCTGGAATGTGAGGGCACAATATTCTTGAGCTTTAGAACATACAAATACTTTTTGAACTTGATGATATGAATGTACTTGATGGTACTGATATGAATGTACTTGATGGTACTGATATGAATGTACATGATACTGATATGAATGTACTTGATGGTGCTGGCATGGGTACTGATATGAATGTACTTGATGGTACTGATATAAATGTAATGATACTGATATGAATGTACTGATACTGATATGAATGTACTTGATGATACTGATATGAATGTACTTGGTGATACTGATATGAATGTACTTGATGGTACTTGTATGAACGTACTTGATGGTACTGATATGAATGTACTTGATGGTACTGGTATGAATGTACTTGATGATACTGATATGAATGTACTTGATGATACTGATATGAATGTATATGGTACTAATATGTATGTACTTGATGGTACTGATATGAATGTACTTAATGGTACTGGTATGAATGTACTTGATGGTAGTGGTATGAATGTACTTGATGATACTGATATGAATGTATATGGTACTGATATGAATGTATATGGTACTTATATGTATGTACTATGGCACTGATATAAATGTACTTGATGGTACTGATATGAATGTACTTGATGATACTGATATGAATAAAGATGATACTGATATGAATGTACTTGATGGCACTGATATGAATGTTCAAATCAACCATAGTCATTTCTAATAAGTACTTCATTTCAATTCAAGCCTGTTTCTTCATTATTAGATTACTATGCCACTGATGGTTTCCTTGCAAATGTGTACATTTTTGATATTGTAATATGTATTAAACTTCAGTAAGAGTCAGAGGGAGGTCAAGACCTCTTGACCTTTGACATAACTCATTATGTTCATATCAGAATCCCTCATCATATTCTTTCATCTCCTGAAAGGAGGTGACAGGGCAAGGACTGAAGATAACAGTGAACATGAGGTGTTTGTAAAACCCTAAATTATCTGGAAATTAAACAATTATTTTGAATAATCAAATCAAAATTGTTTCTTTTCATTTTATCCATTTCACATATTTTCACAATGTTTAAAAATGTGAAATCATAGGTAAAATTGAGTTCATAATTTACAGTTACATTAGAAACGGATATCCTTAGAAATGCTCAAAACATTAAGCTCCACTGATAATGAATATTCATGAAGGTGCATTAACAGAGGGCAGTATTTAAACTTTACACTCACTTATAAGGTCAAATTTGCTTTCTATGAACAAAAAGTTATTATTCAAAGGTTGAGATCCTTTTGTTTACGGATGCGATAGCATCAGGAACCTATGCAGTTGTGGTGGGTATGTGTGAATTGTTGTGAACATTGAATTTTATTAATATGCATAGTGAGCGGGGCTTAAAGTGGTCCTGCCATGTTGTGTAAAAAAAATTGAGATTGAACCTGATATAGGTTTTTCATATTCCTAAATTCAATAATCCATCAAGAAATCCTGGTTTTAAGTCCATTTTCAGGATGAAAAAGGACTTAGAACTAGATTATTTATTGCTTGCTCCGAAAAAAAGGTTGAAAGGGATTTGTGACGTCATAACAGTTTGCTACGTCATTTTAGGGACTGCTGATAGTAAACAATGCATCACACACATACTAACCACGTACAAATAGCATCTAATTACAAAGTTTTTCAGGCTGTTCAGATCTTAATGTCATTTTTAAGTTCAAGCTATGATAAAAATGATTTATGAATAACATTCTTATAATGAAGAAATGTCGTTCCTTTTGAATTTGAACTGCTTGGAGACAAAAAAAAAGGATCAGGCTTACAACCTTACATGATCCTTCAGTACAAAGCCTGTGTGAGTCTGCATGAAATTCTTACTGTTTCGCAAGTAATATTTTGTTAAACATAAATTAAAGTGTTTGCAACAAACAACATTTACCTTTTTTTTTTTTCACGTCTAATGGAAATGTAAACTTTTATTAATTAATGTTCAAGTCTCTGTCGCTTGACGTTTAGTCAACAGGTTACGTGAACTGAATAGTTCATTCACGCAATTCTGTTTGCCTTTTGTGAGTCTTTTTTTTTCTTCCTCTGTTTCTTCCTTTGAAATTTTTATTACAGTTACATTTTTATGTCAGAAATGATGCGGTCAAGCTACTGTTTAAATCAAACAGAACGGGTAACAATCTGGCGTAAACTTAATATGACTCTGTGCCCAGTAAGCCCCGAAAACTTGGTTCATGTCAAGTGCACAAAACTCGTCTAGAATGGTCTCATTTTGTTGCCCTTTACCATTGATAAACTACTTTTAGTTTGAGAATTTAAATTACTGCATCCTCCAATTACACAATTCTGCAGCATTTTGTTCAACATTTGCTTGGAAAATGTAATATTTTAGAAGAACAAACAGAGATGCTGTCGATACTAGTTGTGAAATTTCAATCGCGACCACACGTTATACGTGGCATCAATGCATTGTTCATATACAGTCCTTCCCAAAATGACGTCATTGCATATTGAGCCTTATTCTGCATCAACGTGACGAAAAATGCATTTTTCTCTTGTGATTTTCTTGCAACCGATGGGTTTTGTGTTAAAAAAAGTTATATTTTTGCAAATCAAATAATCCAAACAACATATCTAACATAAGATCCGACCCCCATGGCAGGACCACTTTGATTTGGTGAAAAGAGCTTGTGAACACGATATCTCAAGAATGGTATTCATATCATATGTGGTACACAGATAGCCCATGGTCTGTAGGTGTGCCCTATTGCTTTTGGTGGTGATGTCATGCATATTAATGAGTAGGCGGGGCTTAAAGTAAAAATCTTGAAATGCCATATTTTAACAACCACGTATCTGTATTGTTTCATATTTAGCAGTTTTAATGTTAGCTAGTGTGTATTGTTTATGGTATAAAACGTTGAAATTCATCAATATGCATAGTGGTATAATATGATTTTGCTGAAAGAGTTCAAAATTACAATATCTAAAGAATGATAGACTGGATTCAAATCATATGTAGTAAACATATAGCCCATGGTCTGTGGATGTGCCTGATTGATTTTGGTGGTGATACCATGCATATTAATGAGTAGGCGGGGCATATTGTAAGTTTCTTTAAATATGATACATGAGCAATCGTATGTCTGTTTTGCATCATACTTGCTATGATAATGTTGTTGATTATTGTGCACATGCTAGTGTTGTCAATAGGTACAACTATTTTATTGATCTGCATGTTGGTCGTGGCTTAATAAATGTCCTGGAACAAATATTTCATGGTATGCAATGACATGACAGTTTTTACAAAACTTGCAAATCAATCAGCATATGAAAAAAAACATTGGAACCATTAAACCTTTTGGTTCTGGTTTAAGGAATTGGTTTCAATTCTTGGCTGGAAGCCAAACGAGTTACTACTGACAAAGTAAGAATGTTTTCTGGCTCTTTTCCCCAGGAGGAAGAAAGAGTTAATTTTAGAAGTATTTATTAGTTCATTTCTTACCTCACTGCCCATTTCACAAATAATGGGCCAATTCCATCCCACCGACCCCCCTCCTCCACCCCACAGTGGTGTGGATTTCATTTGTAAGAAACACTTCACAAGCTTATTTTTCCAGTTGCTTCCATTTTGTATGTTAAGTCACACATTCATTATCTCTCAATTTAAGCTAAAAGTATTCGTTTCATTGTCTCTCGTCATGCTTGACCTTAAGTTGTTCTTTTTTTAGTATTCAAGAAACTATGTGACATCGAGGAATGATTTGGGTGAATATTTGAGTGCCCCAAATGGAGACAGTCCTCGTTACTCAGCAGGTAAAGCTCCCGTTATATGTGTAATTCCTACACAGCTGCATTTTCTGTATCGTTCTTAAAGATTTATCAAAGATGTATCAATGAATTCTGGAAAGATAGCTGCAAAAAGAACTTTGTGGGTAGAAATATAAATTGTGTAATATCAACATCAAAAAAATGTTACTATGCATTTACATTTTACTATACATTTACATTTGATAAATTTTACTATGCATTTACATTTTACATAGATTTTACATTTATTACATAAATTTCTTCATGTTTCTGGATTTTAATGTGAGCTTAGTATTGGGATTTCTGTTCATATTACATGTGATACATACATTCCCTTCATTTGTTTTTAAATCATGTCTCCTATCATTGTAAAAGTTGTTGACATTTCCCCACGTTATTGTTGGTTTCTTCTAATGATTTGTTGGTTTCTTCTAATGATTTGAGACATTTCAACCACTTTATTGTTAGTTTCGTCTAATGATTTAAAGCATTTCAACCACTTTATTCTTGGTTTCTTCTAATGATTTGAAGCTTGTTAGTTTCTTCTAATGATTTAAAGCATTTCAACCACTTTATTTTATTCTTGGTTTCTTCTATTGATTTGAAGCTTTTCAACCACTTGATTCTTGGTTAAATGATTTGAAGCATTTTAACCACTTTATTGTTGGTAACTTCTAATGATTCGAAGCATTTCAACCAATTTATTGTTGGTAACTTCTATTGTTGGTAAGTATGGTTTCTTCTAATGATTTGAAGCATTTGCAATCAATTTTTAGCTCGAATATTGAATAGTCGAGCTATTCTACTACCCCTGACATCAGTGTCGGCATCCGGTGAAGTTTTGGTTAAGTTTTCATAACACAAGTTATGAATGGTGTACATTCATGTGACTTGGCCTAGGGATAGAGGACATGGGTACTGATCAAATGAACATGATTGGAGACTTGTGTGTGCATACTCATTAGCTTATTTGCATAAGAATGAAAATATTTGTCAGGTTAATGTTTTGGTTAAAAGTTTTTGGTTTAAGTTATCATAACTTAAGTTATGGTGTACATTCATGTAACTTGGCATAAGGGTACTGTTCAAGTAAGCATGATTATGGTTTGTGTGTGTGTATACTAATTAGCTTATTTGCATAACAATGAAAATATTTGTATCTATGATATCTCAAATTAAAGTGGGAGTGGGGATGTTTTTACACAAATGATCATATATGTGAAAACCATTGTCTACACTTAATGGTGAGGTGTAGTGAGCATATTAATTATGTCATTTGCATAACGATAGACTTGCATAAAATATTTAACCTTTAGATAATAACTTGGTACTTGTTACAGGGGTAGAGGACATGGGTACTGTTTAAATGAGAATGAGTTGGGGCGTGTGCATACTAATTAGCTTATTTGCATAACAATAAAAATATTGTATATATAATATCTTTTCAATTATAGTGGGAATTTTGTTTTACACAAATGATCATATATGTGAAGACCATTGTCTACACTTAATGGTGATGTGTAGTGTGCATATTAAATAGGTTATTTGCATTACAATAGACTTGCATACAAATATTTAACCTGAGATAATAACATGCTATTTTGTTTAGTGGTAGAGGCAGTGGTACTGTTCAGTTGAGCATGATTGGGGGATTGTGTGTGCATAATATTTAGCCTATTTGCATAGCAATGAAAATATGTGTATATGTGGTATCTCTTGAATTAAAGTGGGCATGATAATTTTGCTTAAATGATAATTTTGCTTAAACAAATGATCATACAGTATATGTGAAGAAAAATCAGCATTGTTCACACTTGATCAATGGTGAGGTATAGTGTGCATTTGCTGCAATATTGTTGGACATGAGGTCAAAAATCTCAAAGCTTCAGCGCATATAACACTGGCTTATGACTTACTAAAACTTCCACATTTCTAGTTTTGTTAAGATATTGATATTCCAACTGAATCATGAATAGTAATCAAAATGTTTGTCTTGCCATGAACAAAGAAGCAAATAAAAGTTCATCACTTCTAAAGAATGTTAAATTAGGGGTTTGGGAAATATAAGTTTTGTAGAGTGTGGGGTTTGGTATAATGATATAAAATGACATGATGATAAAGTAGCTGAAGGAATTAGGATGAGCTTATGTGGGACAGGGTGGAATTGTATATAGGACAGGGTGCAGTGGGATGTTGGTCATGGTGTGTTGGCATGTTAACTGGATGGGTTGGCATGTGGAACAGGGTGGGTCAACATGTGGGACAGGGTGGGTCAACATATGGGACAGGTAGGTCACATGTGGGACGGTTGGTCGACATGTGGGACAGGGTGGGTCGACATGTGGATCATGCAAGTGGTGGAATGAGATACAGTATCTGGTTTTTAGGTGTGATTGCAGGTCACATGTATCTGGTTTTTCGGCATGACAGGGTTGCATGGGATCATGCAAGTGGTGGAATGAGATACAGTATCTGGTTTTTAGGTGTGATTGCATGGAGTATAGATGTGGAATGACATTTGGGACAGGATGGGTTGGCATGTGGAACAGGGTGGTTTGGCATGTGGAACAGGGTGGGTTGGCATGTGGGACAGGGTGAGTTGACATGTGGGACAGGGTGGGTCAACATGTGGGTGGCATGTGGATCATGCAAGTGGTGGAATGACATACAATATCTGGTTTGCAGGTGTGATTGCATGGAGTATAGACATGGAATGACATTTGGGACAGGATGGGATGGAATGTGGGAGTCTGGAATATGCATTATTAGCGGTGAGGGGATTTGTATCGTTTTCAATGTCTAGTTTGTCATACGTTAAGCAATATTGTTTTGCCTAATTTTGCTTTAATGTTATTGTACATTTTTCATGCTGCTTGACTTTGCTTGACACACATATTTTTTAAATTGGAAGTTGTATTACAATCCAGGATGTAGTTCTGGGAATGTGTAGGGGCTGCAGGAGGGTACAGGTTGGAAAGGGAGTAAATGGCATTCTTTCATTGACATTGGCAGGCAAGTCAGGGCCTCTCCTTTCTTTGTTATTCAATTAATAGAACTAAAAGAGGTGTTGTAGTTATAAAGACTGCTAGGTTTGACATGTTTTCTGTGTTACTGGTAACCTTGAACTTTTTTGTCTTGAAATAATTTCAATAACTCAAAGATATTTTGAAGCTTGTAGTGCAAATGAAAATGTGAGTGCATCTATCAAAGCTCATGTAATTTGAAATTACCTGCCCCTGCCACCCTATTTCTGTATATACTTCCCTCTATAAGCCCATTTTCTATACTGATTTTGAATAGTCAAGCATACTGTCCTTCCGACAGTTCTAGTTTATCTCTACAAATTTCTGCTTTTAAATAGATGTAACCAGTTTTTAGTTAAAGAATAAAATATGTGAAATTGTTTTTAATTTCAAAATGATTTAAGTAGTGGCACTTTGAGATAACAGCTAGTCACCACATGGCCTGATCAAGGAATATGGGGCCCCTGGGCAATCTCTAATGCAGAGACCCCTGGGCAACCTCTAATGTGGGGCCCTGGGCAACCTCTAATGTGGGGGCCCTGGGCAACCTCTGTGGGGGCCCCTGGGCAACCTCTAATGTGGGGGCCCTGGGCAACCTCTAATGTGGGGCCCCTGGGCAACCTCTAATGTGGGGCCCTGGGCAACCTCTAATGTGGCGGCCCCTGGGCAACCTCTAATGTGGCGGCCCCTGGGCAACCTCTAATGTGGCGGCCCCTGGGCAACCTCTAATGGGGGCCCTGGGCAACCTCTAATGTGGCGGCCCCTGGGCAACCTCTAATGTGGGGGCCCTGGGCAACCTCTAATGTGGCGGCCCCTGGGCAACCTCTAATGTGGCGGCCCCTGGGCAACCTCAATGGGCGGCCCCTGGGCAACCTCTAATGTGGGGCCCTGGGCAACCTCTAATGTGGCGGCCCCTGGGCAACCTCTAATGTGGCGGCCCCTGGGCAACCTCTAATGTGGCGGCCCCTGGGCAACCTCTAATGTGGGGGCCCTGGGCAACCTCTAATGTGGCGGCCCCTGGGCAACCTCTAATGTGGGGCCCCTGGGCAACCTCTAATGTGGGGGCCTTGGGCAACCTCTAATGTGGGGGCCCTGGGCAACCTCTAATGTGGGGTGCCCTGGGCAACCTCTAATGCAGAGACCCCTAGGCAACCTCTGTGGGGACCCCTGGGTAACCTCTAATGTGGGGGCCTCTGGGCAACCTCTAATGCAGAGACCCTTGGGAAACCTCTGATGTGGGGCCCCTGGGCAACCGCTAATGTGGGGCCCCTGGGCAACCTCTAAAGCGGGGGGGGCCCTGGGCAACCTTTAATGCAGGAGCTCCGAACAACCTCTAATGCAGGGGCCCTGAGACCCTCTGTATACATTTTTTTGATACTTATACACTTCCTTAAAAAAACTTACGGTAAATTGTGGGCCCCTTGTGTGGGCCCTGTGGGTGTGCCCCTAGATTGTCCACCCTAAATCTGGCCCCAAGTCACTGGATTGTTAGTAACTATGTAATATCCTAAATGAAGCCATACATACCATCAAAGAGTCCAATTATTTCTGTCAAATTTCAGAAATTACAAAGATTAATTTTTGTGAAATGTGATCAATAGTCTGTAATATTGTAGCACTCTCTGTTTCCAAGGTCCATAGGTAACATGAGTTTACATATCTTTTTAACTCACTTGCGAGGAGACAAGGATCATCCTGTCATCGTCAGAGGCCACAAATGTTTAACATTAGCTCATAACGTAAAGTTATGAATGGTGTACATTCATGTAACTTGGTGCATGGGTAGAGGACATGCGTACTGTTCAAATGAGCATGAATGAAGGGTGGAGGGGGAGTTGGGAATGGGGTTGTGTGTGCATACTAATTAGCTTATTTGCATAACAATGAAAACATTTGTACCTATAATATCTCCTAAATTAAAGTGGATGTGGGGATTTTGTTCACACAAATGATGTGAAGAGCATTGTCTACACTTTAATGTGAGGTGTAGTGTGCATATTAATTTGGCTATTTGCAGAGACTTTCGTACAAAATGTTTAACCTGAGATCATAAATTAAATTTTGAATAGTGCACATCATGTAACTTAGCACAGGGGTAAAGGACATTGGTACAGTTCAATTGAGCATTATTGGGGTTGTGTGTAGCTTATTAGCATAATAATACAAATATTTGTATCTATGATATCTCTCAAATTAAAGTGGGAGTGGGGATTTTGTTTACACAAATGATCATATATGTGAAGAGCATTGTCTACACTTAATGTGATGGTAGATGGGATTGGTACTGCTGAGTCGAGCATGATTGAGGGGTTGTGTGTGCATATGAAAATATTTGTATCGATGATATCTCTTAAATTGAAGTGGATGTGGGGATTTTGTTCACACAAATGATATGTGAAGAGCACGGTCTACACTCAATGGTGAGGTGTAATGTGCATATTAATTAGGTTATTTGCATAACAATACTCATACAAAATATTTAACCAGAGATGATAACTTAGTACAGTGTAGAGAGCATTGGTATTGTTTAGTTGAGCTGATTTGGGGATGTGCGTGTGCATACTATTTAGCTTATTTGCATAACATTGAAAATATTTGTATCTATATCTCTTAAAAGATTAAAGTGGGTGTGGAGAAACTTTTTTTTCTAATTTATGTTACTTGTAAAAAAATGCATTGTTTAGTAATTGTAAAATGAGAAAATTAAAAATACATGGCAGGCAACGAGACTTACTAACTTCACCTTTCTAGTTTAGGTGAGACTTATTAACTTCACCTTTCTAGTTTATAACTTTCTGATATAAAAAAAAAAGCATCTTGTGCATTGTGTGGTACATTTCTTCCATAGGAACCAAGAAACATGAGAAAACTTCTTGGAAGAGTTTCAAGGAGGTATTCAAGTACATCGAGGAGGAGTATATCAAGCGACAAGGAGAGTTAGATTTAGACTCCACCCCACCGCAGTCATTCAATTTACCCTCACCGAGAAAAGAATTATGACATCACTGATGATCGGTCATGGATGTTATGGGATCACTGGCAAAAGAAGGTGTAGCTGAACTGTGCCCAGTCACCCAAGTTAAGACTACTACAACATATCTGCCCAGTCACCTAAGTGAAGACTACTACAACATATCTGCCCAGTTATCTAAGTGAAGACTACTACAACATATCTGCCCAGTCACCTAAGTGAAGACTACTACAACATATTATCTGCCCAGTCACCTAAGTGAAGATTACTACAACATATTATCTGCCCAGTCACCTAAGTTAAGACTACTACAACATATTATCTGCCCAGTCACCTAAGTGAAGACTACTTCAACATTTTATTCCATGAAGGAGAAAGTTTTGTGTCACATTTGTGTTGAAAATGAAAGTAATGAGTAAAATCAGACATAGCAACCTCTCATGTTAAATATGTATCTCCTCATATAAAAACTATTCAGGGAAGCTGTACAACAAAACCTAGTCCAGTAACTATTCTACAATAGACTTTCCATAGTGATTTACATAATGTTTTGTATGTAATTTAGATATTAGTATGGCGGTAAAAGTTACCAGAAACTGTTTATGTAATTATTTTACTCAGTTACTTTTTACTGTACTGGAAATTTTCGTTTATTGAAAATGTTTTGTCATTGAATTTCATTGTATACATTTCATTGTATACATTTCATTGTATACATTTCATTGTATACATTTCATTGTATACATTTCATTGTATACATTTCATTGTATACATTTCATTGTATACATTTCATTGTATACATTTGGGGTGTATAACTTGATATTGGCATTTTCCTTTATTTTGCGTACTATTTGTAAGTTTATGGAACAGTTACTGCCATCTGTATGAGCCTGTAGCAAGTAGTTACATTACCTACATTAAGATTACTATGTTGAACACATACTGCAATTTGAGGTATCTACTATGGGTAGGTTATTATTTGTGATAAAGGTGTACAAATGCACTAATGTGAAGAATTAAAAATAACCTTTTTTAAAGGATAATTAAAGTCACTTCTAAATTTGTTTTAGTATCTTTTTTTACTGAAATAATTTTGTATAAATATCAATAAATTCATGAACTAGTGACACTTATTTGACGTAACAATCTTGAAATGCGAACACAACAAAATTAAACTTTTACAGGTCTTGGATGAATTTTATTTTTTAATTATGAGAGAAATTTTTGATGTTATCACTTCATCTCCATTCTCTTAATGTAATCTCTTAAAAGAAGGCAGCCGGCCAAATCAAATACTTTCAAAATTTGGCCACCATGCCCCAATCAATATTTGGCTAAGCACCAATCAACATTTGCCCATTCCCTAATCAAAGTTTGGCTGAGACAGACATTCATGGCTAAATTTTAACAAATAGCAATTATCAGCCATAACTAGGAAACCAAGGAAGATGCCATTGGAATAGGTTTAACCTAAGATGCCATTAGATTAGGGTTAACCCCAAGATGCCATTAGGTTAACCCTAAGATGCCATTGAGTTAGGGTTAACCATAAGATGCCATTGGGTTAGGGTTAACCCTAAGATGCCATTAGGTTAGGGTTAACCCTAAAATGCCATTGGGTTAGGGTTAACCCTAAGATGCCATTGGGTTTGGGTTAACCCTAAGATGCCATTGGGTTAGGGTTAAGCCTAAGATGCCATTGTGCCTACAGTTCAGCATAGGGCGGCACATGGGTTAGGGTTAACCTAAGATGCCATTTTGCCTAGTTCAGCAGAGCGCAATGCATACGGGTTGGGTTAACCCTAAGATGCCATTATGCCTACAGTTCAGCAGAGGGCGCAATGCATTTTCAAAAGTAAGCAATAATGATGAGAAGAAACTTTTGTTTGTGTTTTAATTGTCTTTGTAATTATTAAAATTCTATAAAATTTTACATTCTGTTACAAAAACAAACAATCATGTCAATCAAATTTCACGATTTTTATTTGCACATATTTCATAAAAATATACTAACATGCAAAATTTCAGGGTGAATAAAAAATTCACTGCAATAATCACACATTAACAATATTCATAATTAAAAATGGAAATTTACTATTGATGAAATTTTATGGTTAACATAATTGAAATAAAAAATATATAAAATACAATTCTATTGGTACTCTTAAGCTACTAAACTTTTTCATATACACAATAATTATGTTGAACCTCTTATCTAAGCCTTTTCATATACACAATAGGGGTTATGCAATCTTACTGTTTAAATCTTCGAGTTTGTTGATCCATATTTCAGACCTCAAACGTCCATTTAACATACTCGATGTAAACAGCAGGGAGCTCTGTGCTCTACCCATGGAAGGTAATTTGACATTTACATCAGTCAGGCCCTACCCAGTGTTAACAGCAGGGAGCTCTGTGCTTTACCCATAGAGGGTAATTTAACAGTCACATCAGTCAGGCCCTACCCAGTGTTAACAGCAGGGAGCTCTGTGCTTTACCCATAGAGGGTAATCTGACAGTCACATCAGTCAGGCCCTACCAAGTGTTAACAGCAGGGAGCTCTGTGCTTTAGTATGGAGGGTAGCTTACTCAGTTAGCTGTACCTCTGTGCATGGAGGGTAATTTGACAGTCACATCAGTCAGGCCCTACCCAGTGAGTGATCTTCTTTACCTCCTAACCCTATCCATGTATCCTAATTAACAAGCTTTTGACATCAGCAAGGAAAATGTGGGCTTTTTTTAACTCTGGTACCCTGATAATAGCTTCTGTGTCCCCACCCCATCGGAAATCAAGCTACTGTAGGAGTGTATCAGTACTCACCTAAAATACTGACAGCTTTGAAACTAAATCATGAAATCATCCATACACAATCAAGATTCTTTGGTAATGATTATGGCAGATCTGGTGCATGATGATAACAACTTAATTGGCAATTATAAGACAAATAATTTGTTTGATTATTGAATTGCATAATTATATTTGAAGGTAAAATGAGCTACTTTACTATAGGAATACAACAACTATCAACCTAAACCTATATCATATGTAGTATATAACTTTTGATCTGGCATCCAATTCATTAAAACAAAAATTAATTTAACTATTTTAAATAATATAAAAACATCAAAGAATGTTGAAAACACAAGGGACGCATAAATCAAGGTGAACATCATATTGCATATAAAGAAGATTAATGGAACATTTGCTTTTACAAAAATACTTTTAAGAAATCAAAAGTGACTCCACTGCAGTTTGGTATTATTACGAGTTCCATAACTGTTCCCAAAATTTAATCAGAACCAAAATGTTTGTGGTTCCGATGCTTCTTTTTCATAAGCTGATTGACTTGCATATCATGAAATATTTGTTCCAGGATATTTATTCATAAGCCACACCCACCATGCAGATCAATAAAATGTTGACAACATTAGCAATTTGCACATTAACAACATTATCATAGCAAGTATGATGCAAAAACGATTGCTTATTTATCCTATTGCAAGAATTTGTTGGTAAGTCACCTACTCATTTCACTACTACAACAATAGAACATAACCCATTTGTGTACCTTATATACTGTAGCATAAATCTGATGTATCGTTCATGGGGTACGGTCTGGTGTTTACATCATTTAGCACTTTCACATTTAAGCCATGACCACTATGCATATTATTGACACCTGTTGATAACATAAGCATGTACACAACCAATAAAATTATCATGCCCAATATGATGCAAAACGGATATACTTGCTCATTTATCACTTTTTGAAAATTTTCACTTTAAGCCCCTCCCAATTATTAATATGCATGATATCACCACTAAAAACAATGTTTACCATTCTTGGGATACCCTGTTTACAAGCTCTTTTCAGCAAAATCATATTAAGGCCCGCCCACTATGCATATTAATGAAATTCAAGTTTTCACATGAAGAGTTGATGAAGAGGTACACACCAGCTAACATAATTCATTAGGCCAAATATGAAACAAAACAAGACATGCGGTTGTTAAAATATAAACATTTCAAGATATTTACTTTAAGCTCTGCCTACTCATTAATATGCATGACATCACTACCACAACAATACGGCACCTCTACAGATCATAGGCTATTTGTGTACCAAATATGACCTGAATCTAGTGTACCATTCGTGAGATACCGTGTTTACAAGCTTTTTTCAGCAAATTTATAAAGCCCCATCCACGAAGCATATTAATTCAGCGTTTTTACATGATGAACAGGTACACATCAGCTAACATTATAATCACACTCAAATATGAAACAAAACAGACATGCGGTTGTTAAAATATGAACATTTCAAAAAATGTACATTGCGCCCCTCATTAATATGGATGACATCGCCACCAAAAACAATAGGGCACATCTACAGACCAAGGGCTAGCTATGTACCACATATGACATGAATCTAGTGTATCATTCTTGAGATACCGCGTTTACGAGCTGGCCGTGACAAACATACATACACACACACACCTGCCATCATGACCACATAGGTTCATGATGCTATCGCCTCATGACCACATAGGTTCATAATGCTATCGCCTCAAAACCAAAAATATTGTTTGAAGAAGATGATTTGGTGCCTGACCAAGAGAATTATCCATAGGAAACTTTGCTTATTTATGTGCCAAATTTTCATGTGCCAAATCTTCATAATGTGCCAAAGTAGAAACAGATCACTAAAGTTAAACCTAATATTCTCCAACAGCCCATATATATAAGTAAGTAAAGCACTATCCAAACTTTGCATTTCTATTTCTGCCGGACTTTACACTCTCAAGGTACTTTTCGCAAATTCCATTATGAAATATATATTTACAGAATTCAATTTATCATTTAATTGAGAAGATACTTTTTTAAATGTATAACCTTTTAAATCGTAATTGGTGTTCAATTTAATTGGTATCCAAGTTAACTGATATCTAATTTAATTGGTATTTAATTAATTGTATCCAATTCTTTTCTCAATTCCATTTACCTTAACAAGGAATGATTTCGTTCAAGATTATTTTACAAATGTAATTTAGTTGATGGATAAATATGGATAAATATACACAGTAAAATGTAGATGAATATAATATTGAAGTATTTGCACATATCAATCAAGGGTACAACTCAAGGTGATGCTTAATTTACTTTTAACGACTTTTACTTTAATTATTTCCATTAAAAAAGATGATTTTTTTTTACTCTCGCACACATTCCTTTGCATTTTCAGTGCACCACATGACTTGTCACCATCTCCTTAAAAATTTGTTCCAGAAAATCATAACTACACACTTACTGTAGCAAATAATGAGGCCACTTATCTTAATTAAAATAACCACACAATAAGGACTTTATCCAATGCTAGTTTGAACGAAGAGTAACTCCATGGTTTGATACTCTACACACAACAACCCAGGACCAACAGGTTAACTAGTACGATGGAGCCATTGAAAAAAGAAATTTGATCCTAAACACTTGTGGTTTTCAGAATAAAGAAAATAAAGAGGAAAAGTCGCAACGATGACGAGTGAACACACAATTACAATGACGGGGTCGTCGCCTGCGTATCGGTTATGATAGTAACAATGCTATTACGAAAGGCTTAATACGACCCGAACGAGACCACAGGTACGACATACGGACAGACATAATATCCACAACCAAGTCAATGTCCACGGCCTTTGATAACCAGTTGTGGTGCACTGGCGTGTCTACCCAACCCGGGCTTGAACCCAGGGCCTCGTGGTCTGTAGACATGTATGATAACCGCTACACCATAATTAGTAGGAAAAATTTGACCCGACCTGCTTATATATCAGGTCGGATCTGACTTTAAAATTTTAAGGAGCATAACAACTAATGATCCATTCATTAACTTGCTGCATTTTAAGTGTAATAAATCACCAGCTATTTTACATTAACTAATAAAGGTTTTGTGAATAATGCACAATGCGTTTGGTACAGGATAATGCATAGAAGCTGGGCACATATTGAGTGATGCACAGGGGCAGAGCCCGGGTGCTTCCAGCGATATGTTTGCATCCAGCGATATGTTTGCATCCAGCGATATGTGTGCATCCAGCGATATGTGTGCATCCAGCGATATGTGTGCATCCAGCGATATGTGTGCATCCAGCGATATGTGTGCATCCAGCGATATGTGTGCATCCAGCGATATGTGTGCATCCAGCGATATGTGTGCATCCAGCGATATGTGTGCATCCAGCGATATGTGTGCATCCAGCGATATGTGTGCATCCAGCGATATGTGTGCATCCAGCGATATGTGTGCATCCAGCGATATGTGTGCATCCAGCGATATGTGTGCATCCAGCGATATGTGTGCATCCAGCGATATGTGTGCATCCAGCGATATGTGTGCATCCAGCGATATGTGTGCATCCAGCGATATGTGTGCATCCAGCGATGTGTGCATCCAGCGATATGTGTGCATCCAGCGATATGTGTGCATCCAGCGATATGTGTGCATCCAGCAATATGTGTGCAACCAGCTTCTATGCATTATCATGTACTGAATGCATAGCGCGTTATCCATTAACCCTGTTCATATTTACATATTGAATAATTTTTATTTAAAAATTGGGAAATACATTATAAAATACACAAAATAGTAATTTTTTAACATGACAATATGAACACATACAATTATCGCGCGTCGTTTAAAAATATGCTCAATGTACACCGCGTGAGAACAATGGAAAATTTAGATGCGCTGCCAAAACATTAGTGTGCGTGCATGGTTTAATGCGCTCATGCATTCAGCACAGGATAATGCATGATCATTGGCAATACATTCTATATACTAGGTATTTATGAATACAAATTCCTGATTTAAGGCATCAGCAAGGGTGGCTGGCACACTGCCTTGCCATCTGGTTCATGTTGCCTTTCCAGGTCTCCCTGTCATTCACCAATCTCCCTATCTTGACTAGTGATGTCATCACTCAAACAATCAAATGACAAAATTCACTGCAAAACCATGGCTAACAATTTAAGCATGTTTATTTGTGAGCGCAAAGGTCAAATGCTACATCATAATTTGTAAAATAATCCAGGATTAAAAATAAAAATCCTTTTGTGTTAATGCCCAAAAGAAAATAAATAACTGTGCTTCAATCCCTAAAATAAATATGCAATCTGGTCCAATGACCCGAATCTAACGCACTTCTAACCGAACTAAAAAATGCAGTTACCAACCCAGCCCTAACCTCCATAATACCTCTAACATCCCTCACTTAACATTCAACCTAGTCCAAAAGGACAAAAAACCTCTAAATAGGAATTACTAAGCAATAGTAAAATACTCCTAGTTATGACGAAGGAACAGGGACCAACCTGTTAGTAATAACCAGGGTAAAATCTTGAGTCCGCATGGGCTAGTCGCCCGAAAAACCATGTTAACAGAAATGTGTTAGTGAACAGAATCAAACTGTAAACAACGCCCAATACATCATGGCGAAAAGGTTTAACAGAGGCTTGGGGCAGCTTTGTTAAACAGGAGGGAAACGAACCATTAGTAAAAATAAACAAAATAGAAATTGCCTGAACGACAAAATTTCGTTAGTAATATTAGACGAAATAGAAAGTGCCTGAACCACAGCAAAATTTATTAAGTAAAATGAAACATAACGTGCCTGAACAATGGCCAAAGTTCGTTAGTAAACGATCAAGTACTTAATAAATTAACGGATGAATCATGACTGAAACGAGAGAATGTTAATAAAAGACAAAGATATTCACCTCATAAAAGTGACGGTCGTCTTCTGGAAAGAACGGCCCTTGCCTTGGTAGTCTGGCATGTCCTTCAGATATGCAGAGACGAACGTGGCTGGTGTTTTCCATACAGCAACGCGAAGTATCTCGTTGAGGGGATTCCCACCAAAAAGCGCAATTGATGTAGCTATGCCTTATACCTGATGTGCCTTAACCGATTGTTCAGTGAACAGCGCAGATTTATTGTACGTGATTATCTGAACAATCCATCGCGAAATCATATCATGTGAAATGCAATTCAGATTTTGTAAGGACACGAATAAAGCTTTTACGTCGTTCTGTAAAAGAATGCGTACGTTTAATGTAGTGCCTGAGACATTGAACGGGGCACCAGGCCCTGTCCTCTGATGTGTAAGAAAATATAGAGAGACATGGAAGGAATATCGGTTCCAGTAGAAAGTCCAAAGTCTGATTTTTGACCAAGAACACTGGGTCGGGCACGAGCTGCACGCCCCCAGATTTGAAGCGAATATGGCATTTAAGAGAAAGGGCGTGAATCTGGCAGAGGCTGTGTGCATCTGGCAGAGACCGCAGAGAGTACAAATCCGTTTTGATCGCCAGTTCTTTAAGCAGGCACGCAGAGAGCGGCTCAAATGGAGCCCATGCAAGTGTCTCGAGAACTACTTGCATGTTCCACGGAGGAGCAAGGTTCTGAACTGAAGGTCTTTGTAAGAACATTCCTTTAACTAATCCTTCCAGAGGTCGCACGTCAGTGACAGACGACCCATCTGGAAAGCCTGGGTGGAAAGCTGCTATGGCTGTCTGAAACCCCTTGACTGTATTGATGGATTTGTTCAGATTAACTGAACCAACAAGAAATAAGCTATGTCACCAAGAGATGCCAAATGTGGAGAAACCGATCTATTCTGGCACCAGTCTTGGAACATTTCAAGTCTGGCAGAATACATCCCCAATGTGGAGGGTCTCCGACTTTGGGCTGCCACTTGAGCAGCTTCCTCCAAAAGGCCCTGCGACACCAAGGATTCGTGGATAGAGGCCACACAGTCAAATGGAGTGCTTTTCGAATGTGATGCAGTTTGTTGGAGCCCGGAATTGAGACTAAGTCGTCCTTGACCAGAAGCTCGTATGGAAAACCTGAGAATAGTTTGAGCAGCTGTGGGAACCACAGTTGGCCGGGCAAATTGGGAGCTACCAGAAGCAACATGTGACACTTGTCTAGTACTCTCGGTACTAGCGCGAATGCAAACGCCGTAGCCCACGAAGTGTGTCTATTTGATCGTGAATGCATTGACTCTCCAGACTCTTAAATCAGGGCTTAGAGCGCAAAATGTTGGTAGCTTGTGGTTGGTAGCTTGTGGTTGGTAGTTTGTGGTTGGTAGCTTGTGGTTGGTAGTTTGTGATTGGTAGCTTGTGGCTGGTAGTTTGTGGTTGGTAGCTTGTGGTTGGTAGCTTGTGGTTGGTAGCTTGTGGTTGGTAGCTTGTGGTTGGTAGCTTGTGGTTGGTAGCTTGTGGTTGGTAGCTTGTGGGTGCTTGGTAGCTTGTGTGGGTGCTTGGTAGCTTGTGGGTGCTTGGTAGCTTGTGGGTGCTTGGTAGCTTGTGGGTGCTTGGTAGCTTGTGGGTGCTTGGTAGCTTGTGGGTGCTTGTGGGAGCTTGTGGGTGGGTGGTAGCTTGTGGGTGCTTGGTAGCTTGTGGGTGCTTGGTAGCTTGTGGGTGCTTGGTAGCTTGTGGGTGCTTGGTAGCTTGTGGGTGCTTGGTAGCTTGTGGGTGCTTGGTAGCTCGTGGGTGCTTGGTAGCTTGTGGGTGCTTGGTAGCTTGTGGGTGCTTGGTAGCTTGTGGGTGCTTGGTAGCTTGTGGGTGCTTGGTAGCTTGTGGATGCTTGGTAGCTTGTGGTTGGTAGCGGACGCAAACAGGTCTATGTCCGGGAGACCGAAAGTCGAACCAGATCACGTTGACCACCGGGCCCATTCTGTGGGAGCTCCCTGAAGGCGAGATAACAGATCCGCGATCATATTCTCCTTGCCTGGTAGGTGGACCGCTTTCTGAAGGCTGACCTTGTTTGTCATGCACCAAGACAGAAGGGACCTGCAAGGTTTCAGAGTCTCCTGGATCTTGTGCCTCCCTGTATGTTGATATAAGCCACTCCGTGGTGTTGTCGGTGCATATTAGAACAGTTGTTCCGTACCTGTGGTAAAAAATAAACAAGAGCCCGGCAAACTGATGTGCTGTCTGCACCTAGTGCCTGCCCAGATTCCCGCGACTTGGGACCACGCTAAATGCGCTCCCCATCCAGTCAAAGATGCGTCTGTCACCACTGACAATGAAAGTCTGGTGGGTGGGAAAATCGCTCCCAGTGCCAGGTGTGAGCGGATGCACCACCATACAATATGTGCGGGACCACTGCCTATGTACAGGGGATGGGAACACTTGAGGTCCCTCTTAAATGGGATGAAAATGATCCAGAAGGTGGAGTTGTAGGTCACACATATGAAACCTGCACATTGGGACTACATCTACCAGAATGGCTAGGTATCCTAGGAATACCAGCCACGCTCTTGGCGACGACGCTGGCTGTGAGAGGATGCGGCTATTGCAGTGAGACGTGAAATTACTTGTAACTTTCTTAAGAAGCCGCCCCTTGTGATCCTACCGGTCCCTACACGGAACTGTGTCCCACGACGGTATTATAAGAAGTCACCTACCACTATCCATGCCCTATTCACCGACTCTAGTATTATGTGGTCTATTTTAAGTTTCATCGTTAAACGCAACTCAGCTCCTTAATATAGTTAAGTTATATTTCGACGGACCTCTACCTGTGACCCCACCGACTCAGTAGCGTCGAGCCATGGTGCCCCAGGGTGGTTGGTCAGTATAAGTTAACAAAGTTGACTACTGCCTATGACCCCACTGACATCGAGCCATGAGGCCTTGGCGTAAGTAAATGACTTTGAGCATACACCTATTCAGCGCTAGATTATATCTAGACTATATAATAAATATATATATATATATATTTTCATATATATATATATATATATATACACCAAAGTTCCCCTACGGCGATGTACTTACCACCCTTACGCATGCAAGATGGCGCTGCAGGAGACATCAAAAGAGAAATGCAAAAACTTTGAAAATGTAGGGGGAGCGTGGAAGACACAAACACTGACTTGGGTGTCTGTGGAGATAAAAAGAAGGTCCCCTGGGTATCTGTGGAGATAAAAAGAAGATCCCCTCCTCTGCCCCACTAATCGAGCACATAACTTAAAAATTCTTGTCTTGAAATAGTGCTAAACATATGAACTCATGCTACCTATGGTAACGTAAAATAATGTACAAACTGTAGCTCTTTAGAGCTAGTTGCAGCCGGCTCCTAAGCCATCCTGTGGTGACGTCGACCTCTTGCGCATGCGCCAATGGCAATTCAAGACGTTGGCCTAATGCATAGGAGAAATACTAAAAGATATCCTAACATGTAATACATATGCACAGTATAACGCCAGGCTATCCTCGTGGCCTAGAGTGAGAAACACATCTACCCAAGGGAAAGGGGTACTAAAACAAGCACACCAGGTGCACTAAGGACTAACCAGAACCAACAAGTGTTGTGGTTCCGATGCTTTTTTTCATATGCTGATTGATTTTCAAGTTTTGTATTATCATGATATTCATAAGCCACAACCACCATGCATGATGCAGATCAATAAAATAGACAACTCTAGAATGTGCACAATTATTAACAAGATCATAGCAAGTATGATGCAAAACAGACATGCGGTTGTTCATGTATCATAATTGAAGAATTTTAGGTTAAGCTCAGCCTACTCATTAATATGCATGACATCACCACCAAAAACAATAGCGCACATTTACGGACCATGGGCTGTATGTATACCACATGACATGAATCCACTGTACCGTCCTTGAGATATCATATTTACGAATTGGCCATCACATACAAACATACATACACACGCAATCATGACTGCATACGTTCCTGATGCTATCGCATCAGAACCAAAAACACCCACCACAAGAGTGGGATTTGCTCCTTCAAGCAGCCCGTATTGTACAGGCAAATGAAAAAACACTTTACTTTAGTGTAATCTCAATGGTGAAAGTCCTGTGAGTCGGACTGAATATTTCCGGGCCTGTGGCCACCTTATCTTACCTCAGATGACTGGAAAAAGCTAGAAGAAAATAATAAACAGTGTAAAAATCTTTCACAGTAGGAGCTGCAAGGAAGATAAATGTTCAGAAAAAGGTGAACACTCTAAGAAATTTTGCGACCAGTCTCAGCGATGCTGTGACAGCAATGCACTAAAAAGAAGTGAGGAATGTTAGAAGTATTATGGAGGTTAGGGCTGGGTTGGTAACTAGGTTTTTTTAGGTTAGAAGTGTGTTAGAATCAGGTCATTGGACCAGATTGCATATTTATAGCATGGAAGGTAAGATATAACTTGAAGTAAATACATTGGTTTTAGGTTACCTGCTAACTGCAATTTTTTGTGGCTGTAAGCCATTTTTGTATTCCATATTTTCTGTTAAGAGTTAACTCTAAAACTTTAACAAGGAAAGAACATGACACAATTCAACCCTTATGAAGTTTACAAGAAATTAAAAACATCCGAGCCATGTACAGCTGAAGCATTGTAATGTCTCGACTTTCTAGTTAATGCATGAATATCAGACATGAAGCTGTCATGACAATAACTGGTTTAGCTGAATCCAATAATTGGTTTACCGGAATTTATTCATTTTATTATTTCCTTAAATAACAGCAATAACGCACACATTATATAATTGACTTAACTGATGTATTTCATTTTATTATCAATATAAAAAAAAAATCATTTACAGTGGAATGTATTAAATCAAAAATATAAACATTCACATATAAAAAGACACACTACATGAATAAAGCACCATTATTCTCATTTTGATTAAATCCCAGAGTTTTGAATTTGTTATGCTTGCATTTATCTTCATCATTGCACCCTACATGGTACCTGGCCTAGGAGGTACTATATTATCCTATGACCATTTTGTAAACACAAAACTATAGTTAAATGCTTCTTTATAAAAAAAGCTACTAATTTATTTGCTACTATCCTGAATATCCACCATTCAAAAGGTAGCTTATTGTTGTAATTTACCACATGCCCACAATATGACAACTTTTTTACATTAAGCAACTGGGCAGAAAACATCCTATATGTACAAAATTCATTCAAAATATTCAAATTTGTATTATCCAAAGGAATTTTAGGGATCATATTTTTCTCCTTGATGGACCATATTCAATGCACCTATGGATTCCAACACACATTTTTTCCATCATTTTATTCATAAATTACCTTTGAACTCCAAAAATCATTTGTCTTCTTTCTCCTTTACCCTTTCCTTCTCTCTCCTGGAGCTTCCCAGGCTCGAGGACAGAGATCCTTGAGAAGCATCAAACTTCTTGCTTGACGGCAAAACAAACCTTGCTTGTTTCCTTGGGGTGGTCTTCTCAGCTGACTTGTCAACTGACTCTGGCTTCAACGACGATTTCCTCAAATCTTTCATCGATTTTTGTTGCGATGATTGAAGTCGTTGAATTCTTGACTCCAGATCATTCAAAGATGTCCTTCGGGTTTCATCGTATTCGCCCACTTCTGGTAGGCCTTTGAAAGACTTGCGACGTTCACTTTCAGTGTCTGAAGTCTTCGGGAAAGTTTTTTATCGTTGCCAGATGGTTTGACTGACAGCCTCTTGAGGGCAGCAGCCAGTTGGAGTGGATTGGCTGCTTTTCCGCCGGCACGTGGGGATGGCGATTCATTTGGTGTCTGTAAGCCAGACCCCTGCATGGAAGCGCTTAAACCCTCTCTCATTGGAGTTTTCTGTAGATTTTTGTGCACTAATGGGAAAAGAATGTAAATAAAGATGTCTTTGAATGGATCTGAAAGAAAATTATGTTTCACAATTAATATTTTACTACACTTAATCTATCAACCTACTTAATCTATTGGCCTTAATCTTCCTACCTACTTTTTATCTGAAAATCCGAACCCAAATAAATGTATTTAAAAATAGAAATAAACTTAAAAAACCATATATCCATATCAGACCAACGTATCTAAAGATCAGCTATTCAATGCAGCTTTCAAAATCAGCTGACAGGAAGATAAAAATGTCCTAAATTTGTTTAAGAAAAAACGGCAAGACATTTTTTCTACAACTCAGGTCAATATCCTCATTGCAAAATTATTACTCTATTGCAAACTCATAATTAAATACGACGAAAACAAATCTTTTGTTCCCTAGTAGCTGAACAATGCAAGAGGCCAGACGTACAATGCATGTGGAAGAACTTCATTGGTGAGGGGATAAAAAATAACAATAGTCAACAAAGAGGCGGTGACGAAGGAAGGTAGGGGTTTCGGTAGTAAGGTAGGATAGGGG
This sequence comes from Chiridota heheva, assembly GCA_020152595.1. Classification (NCBI taxonomy): domain Eukaryota; kingdom Metazoa; phylum Echinodermata; class Holothuroidea; order Apodida; family Chiridotidae; genus Chiridota; species Chiridota heheva. The sequence goes on along the minus strand of JAIGNY010000962.1, from coordinate 323,516 downwards.
ATATTTGGGCAGGGGGAGGGATCAAGAAACATTTCCAAATGCCTTAAGGTTTGGTTTGTTGATGTTTAACAGCACTGACAGTCAGAGTCAAATGTGCCAAAAGGTGTGTTAAAAAACTAAGGTGCTTGAGTGAGGACAGAGAGGAAGGTTAGAGGGAAGAAAGGGGGAGAAGGTAAATAAGGGAAAGAAGTTAAGGTAATAAAAGGAAGGTAAGGTAAAGAAGGGAAGCAGAGGGATGTTTAGATCAGGTGGAATAGATTGCTGTTGTGGTGAAAGGTGATGAAGTTGGAGGTAGGATTGTTCTTGAAAAGCCCTAAAAATGTAAAAATATTCATCAAAATTGCAAAAATATGTCTAACAGAACAACTAAGATAAATTGCCATCAATTATAATGTATGAATGTCAAAGAATCACTAAGATAAATTGCCAACATTTATAATGTATGAATGTCAAAGAACCACTAAGATAAATTGCCAACATTTATAATGTATGAATGTCAAAGAACAACTAAGATAAATTGCCATCAATTATAATGTACGAATATCAAAGAACCACTAAGATAAATTGCCAACATTTATAATGTATGAATGTCATAGAACACCTAAGATAATTTGCCATCATTTATGATGTATGAATATCAAAGAACCACTAAGATAAATTGCCATCATTTATAATGTATGAATGTCAAAGAACCACTAAGATAAATTGCCAACATTTATAATGTACGAATATCAAAGAACCACTAAGATAATTTGCCATCATTTATGATGTATGAATATCAAAGAACCACTAAGATAAATTGCCATCATTTATAATGTATGAATGTCAAAGAATCACTAAGATAAATTGCCAACATTTATAATGTATGAATGTCAAAGAACCACTAAGATAAATTGCCAACATTTATAATGTACGAATATCAAAGAACCACTAAGATAATTTGCCATCATTTATGATGTATGAATATCAAAGAACCACTAAGATAAATTGCCATCATTTATAATGTATGAATGTCAAAGAACAACTAAGATAAATTGCCATTATTTATAATGTACGAATATCAAAGAACCACTAAGATAAATTGCCATCATTTATAATGTACGAATATCAAAGAACCACTAAGATAAATTGCCATCATTTATAATGTATGAATGTCAAAGAACCACTAAGATAAATTGCCATCATTTATAATGTATGAATATCAAAGAACCACTAAGATAAATTGCCATCATTTATAATGTAGGAATGTCAAAGAATCACTAAGATAAATTGCCATTATTCATAATGTATGAATGTCAAAGAACCACTAAGATAAATTGCCATCATTTATAATGTATGCATGTCAAAGAACCACTAAGATAAATTGCCATCATTCATAATGTACAAATATCAAAGAACCACTAAGATAAATTGCCATCATGAATGGTATATGAATTTTGAAACATAAAGAATAGAAAAGTAGGTTCATAAAAGAAGGATGAATTTTCACAAAGGTGTTCCAACAAGTTATTTCCAATATTATAGATGTATTTAATATTTGCATGTTTTGGGTGTTTCTTACTTTGCTCCTTTTGGATCCTGGAGATGAATATTCAAGAGGCTCTCGAGTCTCTCCAGCTCTCGGTGTAACTCTTCGTTCTCTTCCTCTAAGCTTTCCTTCTGCTGTAGAAGTTCCTCATTCTGGGCATCTGACTTGCTGCACTTGACACAGTTGGACTTTTCTACAAATAGAATGCTTAGGTGTTCATATGTGGGTTTTCAAGGATTCAATTAAAAGCGTTGCACTTTATTTAGTACTTCTTCGATCCATTACCCTCATGTCAAACACTTCACAAAACTCATACATTTGTTAAACCTTTACAAGCACTGACCTAATGCAATGTCACATGAATTTATAGTCACATGACACCCAAGACAGGCTTCCTAAGAGTGGAGAAAGATGAATTGAAGAAGTATAGCCAAGGTGAACACCTAATTGTTGACATGTTGTGTAACTTAGGTACACATAAATACATGAAAGTGGAGAATGTACGGTTTTAGCTGTAGCATGTACGAAAACATTGACAAATGGTCTGTAGCTGGTCAAACAGAAGTGCAATTGTACGCAGGAGATAAGCGGTTTTCTGATGCAGAATAGTTTTCTTGAGAACATGAGAAAGACACTTTATGCAATGTGTTCCAGGCTACAAAGCTCCTCGAGTATAAGTTCTTCAACCATGTGTCTTGTTCATGTAGGATCCTATCCCTTGCACCAAGAAAACTTTGAGGTGTTGGCTGGGGTTAAATGAGATCAACTTGTACTGGATCAAGTCTAGGTAGAAATCTCTTCTTACATATAAGTGAAGAAAAAAATACCACTTCAAATTTAAGATAAAATACCAACTCTAAAAATTGTAATGGTTGATGAGATTTGTCAGCTTGTTGACAGCATAGGTTATATTGTGCCAGAGATTCAACTAATGGGCAATCAAAAGAGGTCAACTGAAAAGGTGAAGAATGACTTGTGAGCCAGATGACAAAAGTACCCTAAAGTAGGGTTGGTTAGCACATCAGCATTAGTTATATTATGCAAGATTCAACAAAGGGACAAACAGTGCAATCAAATTCATCAAAACAATCCCTGAATACAAACAAGCTGAGAGCATGCGCGATAAGGATGTTTCTTTGTTTGATGAGGGCATAACGGTACCATGACAACGAGGGTCAAAATGTGCCTGAGAGGTTAGATCATTCCAGAGGTAGGAAGGAAAGAAAACAGTGGGAGAATGAGAGAAATACAAGAACTAAAAGTCAGAAAGCTGGGATCGAGAGAAGAGAAGCATGGGTGAAGAAAACAAAGTACAGAGATGATGATAATGAGAGCTTAACGGCACCACGACAATGAGGGTCAAATTGTGCCTGAGAGGGTAGATCATTCTAGTTTGTTTGATGAGGACTTAACAACACCACGACAATGAAGGTCAAATTGTGCCTGAGAGGTCAGATCATTCTAGAGGTAGGAAGGAAAAGAAACAGGGGGAGAATCAGAGAAATTCAAGAACAAAAGGTCAGAAAGCTGTGATTGAGAGGAGAGGTGCATGGTTGAAACAAAACCAAAGTAGAGAGGGGGTGGAGAAGGAGAATTAAATATGGTTGTAGAGGGAGGCATGAAGAAGGAAGGAGATGAATTTTATCCAGAGGATTTTTTTGGGAGAACTCAGCAATTGAGTTGTGGGGAGCGAAGGAAACTCTGGAAAGGTTGTACAGGGGACAAGCAAGGAGAACGTGATGGATTGTGAGGGTGCAATGGCAATTGTTGCAGAGGGGTTGGGGCGAGCCAATAAGGAGGTGGGAGTGAGTGAGGTGGGTGTGACCAATTCTAAGACGGGTAACATGAACGTTGTCGATACGAGAGAGGTTGTTGATGGTGGATTTGATTGGATTTGTGGGCTGGATGACATGGAGTTTGTTATCAATTTGGGAGTTCTTTGAGGTTTGCCAGCGGTCCTGAACAAGGAAAGCGATAAGCGGTTTAATGTCAGAGAGGGTTTTTGGAAATGTAATGGGGCAGGGAGGAGGTTGAGGGCAAGCTTAGCGGCTGCATCAGCCTTGTCATTACCTGGGATGCCAACATGGCTGGGTATCCAGAAGAAAAGAATACTTTTTCAGCAGAGGGTGGGAGAAAGGAGTTTCCGGAGGAGGAAGTGGCATGTGAGGTTATCCCATTTAAGATTGAGTAAAGAAGTAAGAACAGCGTTTGAGTCGGAGAAAATGGCAAAGTGGCTAAGCGGAGAGTACTCAATAAAGTTGAGGGCGAGGAGAATGGCCTTAGCGTCGGCTGAAAAGATGAATGAGTAGTCGGGAAGTCTGCTACTGAGGGTGATGTCTTGGATGACAGCAGCAGCAGCAGCTGTCTTGTTGCTTTCCTTGGAGCCATCAGTATAGATGGAGGTGTAATTTGAGAGTTGGTCTTTGATTTGGTTGTGGAGATTGATGAAGAGGTTAGGGTGGGTTTGAGTTTTGTGATGAGTGGAGAGGCCCAGGTGGACAGAAGGGAGGGGAGTGGCCCAAGGAGGAAAAGTGGGCCAGGAGAAGGTGCCGAGAGTGGTGGGGTTGATGCCGAGATGGAAGAGGTCTGATATTATGTGTAAGCTGAAGGGCGGGGATAGGGTTTTAGCTATCAAAGACGGTGGAGAAATTGGGGTACCTAATGAGGTTGTAAACAGTGTTGGTGAGGACCCTAAAAGCATAGGAGAGGCTAAGCTTTCTACATCTAAGTAGAAAGGGGGGTTCGTTGGCTTTAACATGGAGGCTGGTGATTGGGGAGGTCCTGTAAGCACCTAGACAAAGCCTGAGGGCTTCATTTTGGATGGTGTTGATGTGGTTGAGGTATGATTTGTGAGCGACACAGTAGACAATATTGCCGTAGTCAAGCTTGGCACGAATGGTGAGCCTGAAAATTTTGAGGAGAGCATAGCGGTTCGCTCGCCAAGTGGTGTTGGAGAGGAGTTGGAGGATGTTGAGAGAGCTGAGGGAGCTGTTGCATTCTAAAGGTAGGAAGGGAAAAAAACAGGGGGAGAATGAGAGAAATACAAGAACTTAAAGCCTGAAACCTGGGATTGAAAGAGGAGGTGCATGGGGGAAAAAACAAAATAGAGAGAGGGTTGGGAGAGGGGGACTAAATATGCTTGTAGAGAAAAGCATGGTGAAAGAAGATAATTTTATCCTGAGGGTTTTTCTGAAAGAACTCAGCAATTGAGTTGTAGGGAGCGAGGGAAGCTCTTGACAGGTTGTACAGGGGGAAAGCAAGGAGAACATGGGGGTGCCATGACAATTGTTGCAGAGGGCTTGGGGGAGCCAATAAGGAGGTGGGAGTGAGTGAGGTGGGTTTGACCAATTCTAAGATAAGTAATATGAACGTTGTCGATAAGAGAGAAGTTTATGGATGTTGCATTTGATGGCAATGGTAGGGCTGGATGACGTGGAGATTGTTATCAATTTGGGAGTTCCATGAGATTTGCCAGCGGTCACGAACAAGGAAAGTGATAAGCGGTTTGATGTCAGAAAGGGTTTTGGAAAATGGGGGAGGTTAAGGGCAAGCTTAGCAGCTGCATCAGCCCTGTCATTGCCAGGGATGCCAACATGGCTGGGTATCCAGAAGACAAGAATACTTTTCCTGCAGAGGGTGGGTGAAAGGAGTTTTCGGAGGAGGAGGTGGGATGTGGAGTCATCCCATTTAAGATTGAGTAAAGAAGTAAGGATGGCTTTGGAGTCGGAGAAGATGGTTAAGTGGCTGAGTGGAGAGTACTCAATAAAGTTGAGGACGAGGAGGATGGCTTTTGCCTGCTACTAAGGGTGATGTCTTGGATGACGGCAGCTATCTTGTCACCTTCCTTAGAGCCATCAGTATAGATGGAGGTGTAGTTTGAGAGTTGGTCTTTGATTTGGTTGTGGAGATTGATGAAGAGGTTAGGGTTTTGTGATGAGTGGAGAGGCCCAGGTGGATGTACGCCAGATGTCTGCAGCTCTTTTATCTGCCTTCCTTTGACACGCCGGAGTTATAGATAACATTTTATTTGATATGCCGTGATGTTTTGGTGCATTAATCTGCCTTGGAAAAACCCCAAAATAAATGAGGATTTTGCGATTTTTCCCGATATCATTCGGATTGATCGGGACATACTATATATTTGTTTTCACCATGACTATTGTTTGCGGGCCAGATTGGATTGTCTGCCTATTAAGAATCGCTGGTACAACCAACCAATCAAAACATATATACCTCCTTTAAATTGCTCAAAGTCTCTCTGCAAGTTCTCGTTACTCTGGTCTAACTTCCTGTTTCTCGTCTGCAGATTGGAGACCAACTTGTTCAGGCTCTGGATCTCTTCAATTTGACCCTTTACCTTATCTTCCAACCTTCAAAGAAAAAGGAAATTTGAAACTGTCAATCACATTAACTAAACCCTAATAAGCAGAAAATAAGCTTGCATGAAATCAAGGTAAGACTAGAATGGTAAATACTATCATGGTTTGCATGCCCATGCAAATTGACACCCATATCATATGACCTGGCCAATTATAAAAATGGCACCTCACATTAAGTCCCACATGGCATTCCATGTCCCACATAGCATCCCACCCTATGTATCACATGACATCCCATCCCATCCCTTTTCCCATGTGGCATTCCACCATATGTCCCACATGGCATCCCATCCTATGACCCACATGGCATCCCACCTTATATCCCACATGGATCCCATCCCATGTGCCAAATGACATCCCACCCCATGTCCCACATGACATCCCATCCCATACCTTGTCCCACATGGCATTCCACCATACAGTATGTCTGATATGGCATTCCACCATATGTCCCACATGGCATTCCACCATATGTTCCCACATGGCATGTGACCCACATGGCATCCTACCTTATGTCCCACATGGCATCCCACCCTATGTCCCACATGTATGTCCCACATTAAGCCAACCATATGTACCACATGACATCCTCCCTATGTCCTATATGGTATCCCTCCCTGTGTCCCCCATGGCATCCCACCGTATGTCCTGCATCAGTGGTTTTCCACCTGATATCCCATGTCCCACATGACAGGGAGGGAGGAAGAAGGAGGGAGGGAGAGAAGGAGGGAGGGAGAGATGGATGGAGAGAGAGGGATGGAGAGAGAGAGAGAATTAACGTCTAACAATAAACTGAATACTCACCTTTTAGTCTTTGTATCAGAATTTCCTTTCTGTAGATTACAAGTAAAATGAATACATGAATGTATGAGTGATCACATAATCTATTCAACTTTTAAAGGTTTGTTAATCACATAACCTATTAAACTTTTAAAGGTTTGTTACTTGCTAAAAGGTTTCAAGACAGCTATTGATTGTTATTTCTAAAGACAATTTCATGTTGGTTAGAACAGTCTGTAAATACAACATTTAGGTTTCAATTAATTAAAGTTTGTTGATTAACAATGAAAGCAGGCCCTTAGGTTTCAAGTAATGGTTGATTAAAGTTTGTTGATTAACAATGAAAGCAGGCCCTCAAGTTTCAAGTAATGGTTGATTAAAGTTTGTTGATTACCAAGATGTTTATTTTGTTGTCACTAATTACTTGTTGATTAAGATGCTCTCATTATCCGTCTGGCAAATGACAACCTTTTTCTTGAGCTACTTTATTCTTGAATTTGGGGTTTGTCATCCTCAGATTAAAAACATTCTTACTGTAAAACACTGTTGAAAGTCCTGCATGAAAACTGCCTGAAACCCTACATAATTCCTTAATAATCTAGGAAGCCATACATCTTAAAATATTCTTACAGACAGACCTTACATTACTACGTACTTTCAATAAATGAATCAAAATTAAACACATCACCTTATCTTCCATGGTTCGGTTCAGGTCTTGTAAAGATTCCATCTCACTTTCCTTTCCATCCAATTTTCTCTTTAGCTCTTTAATTATTTGGGCTCTGTGAAAAACATAAAATGTTCTAAAAAATTCAACAAAATTTTCCAAATTCTGTTGAGCTTGGTTGGTTAAGTTTATGAGTACCTCAATTGTGTTAGTCACATTGTACAAGAAAGGTTAAACAGCTGCTGAGTGGGTATGGTGTGCAACACACATGGAGCATTTGAGGTGTAGCTGATGAGTGGGTATGGTGTGCAGCACACATGGAGCATTTAAGGTGTAGCTGATAAGTGGGTATGGTATGCAGCACACATGGAGCATTTAAGGTGTAGCTGATAAGTGGGTATGGTGTGCAGCACACATGGAGCATTTGAGGTGCAGCTGATGAGTGGGTATGGTGTGCAGCACACATGGAGCATTTGAGGTGTAGCTGATGAGTGGGTATGGTGTGCAGCACACATGGAGCATTTGAGGTGAAGCTGATAAGTGGGTATGGTGTGCAGCACACATGGAGCATTTGAGGTGTAGCTGATAAGTGGGTATGGTATGCAGCACACATGGAGCATTTGAGGTGTAGCTGATAAGTGGGTATGGTATGCAGCACACATGGAGCATTTAAGGTGTAGCTGATAAGTGGGTATGGTGTGCAGCACACATGGAGCATTTGAGGTGTAGCTGATAAGTGGGTATGGTATGCAGCACACATGGAGCATTTAAGGTGTAGCTGATAAATGGGTATGGTGTGCAGCACACATGGAGCATTCGAGGTGTAGCTGATAAGTGGGTATGGTGTGCAGCACACATGGAGCATTCGAGGTGTAGCTGATAAGTGGGTATGGTGTGCAGCACACATGGAGCATTCGAGGTGTAGCTGATAAGTGGGTATGGTGTGCAACACACATGGAGCATTCGAGGTGTAGCTGATGAGTGGGTATGGTGTGCAGCACACATGGAGCATTTGAGGTGTAGCTGATAAGTGGGTATGGTGTGCAGCACACATGGAGCATTTGAGGTGTAGCTGATAAGTGGGTATGGTGTGCAGCACACATGGAGCATTTGAGGTGTAGCTGATAAGTGGGTATGGTATGCAGCACACATGGAGCATTTGAGGTGCAGCTGATAAGTGGGTATGGTGTGCAGCACACATGGAGCATTTGAGGTGTAGCTGATAAGTGGGTATGGTGTGCAGCACACATGGAGCATTTGAGGTGAAGCTGATAAGTGGGTATGGTATGCAGCACATGGAGCATTTGAGGTGTAGCTGATAAGTGGGTATGGTATGCAGCACACATGGAGCATTTGAGGTGTAGCTGATAAGTGGGTATGGTGTGCAGCACACATGGAGCATTTGAGTGTAGCTGATAAGTGGGTATGGTGTGCAGCACACATGGAGCATTTGAGTGTAGCTGATAAGTGGGTATGGTGTGCAGCACACATGGAGCATTTGAGGTGTAGCTGATAAGTGGGTATGGTGTGCAGCACACATGGAGCATTTGAGGTGTAGCTGATAAGTGGGTATGGTGTGCAGCACACATGGAGCATTTGAGGTGTAGCTGATAAGTGGGTATGGTATGCAGCACACATGGAGCATTTGAGGTGTAGCTGATAAGTGGGTATGGTATGCAGCACACATGGAGCATTTGAGGTGTAGCTGATAAGTGGGTATGGTGTGCAGCACACATGGAGCATTTGAGGTGTAGCTGATAAGTGGGTATGGTGTGCAGCACACATGGAGCATTTGAGTGTAGCTGATAAGTGGGTATGGTGTGCAGCACACATGGAGCATTTGAGGTGTAGCTGATAAGTGGGTATGGTGTGCAGCACACATGGAGCATTTGAGGTGTAGCTGATAAGTGGGTATGGTATGCAGCACACATGGAGCATTTGAGGTGTAGCTGATAAGTGGGTATGGTATGCAGCACACATGAAGCATTTGAGGTGTAGCTGATAAGTGGGTATGGTGTGCAGCACACATGGAGCATTTGAGGTGTAGCTGATAAGTGGGTATGGTATGCAGCACACATGGAGCATTTGAGGTGTAGCTGATAAGTGGGTATGGTGTAGCTGATAAGTGGGTATGGTGTGCAGCACACATGGAGCATTTGAGGTGTAGCTGATAAGTGGGTATGGTGTGCAGCACACATGGAGCATTTGAGGTGTAGCGGATAAGTGGGTATGGTGTGTAGCACACATGGAGCATTTGAGGTGTAGCTGATAAGTGGGTATGGTGTGTAGCACACATGGAACATTTGAGGTGTAGCTGATGAGTGGGTATGGTGTGCAGCACACATGGCACATTTAAAGTGTAGCTGCTGAGTGGGTATGGTATGCAGAACAGATAAAGCATTGAGGTGTAGCTGCTGAGTGGGTATTGTATGCGGCACAGATGGAGCATTTGAGGTGTAGTTGATAAGTGGTTATAGTGTGCAGCACAGATGGAGCATTGAGGTGTAGTTGCTGGGTGGTTATGGTGTGCAGCACGGATGGATGGTCCATGCCACACATGGTCCTTGCCACACATGGTCCATGCCACACATGGTCCATGCCACACATGGTCCATGCAACACATGGTCCATGCAACACATGGTCCATGCAACACATGGTCCATGCAACACATGGTCCATGCCACACATGGTCCATGCCACACATGGTCCATGCCACAAATGGTCCATGCCACACATGGTCCATGCCACACAGGGTCCATGCCACACATGGTCCATGCCACACATGGTCCATGCCACACATGGTCCAGGCCACACATGGTTCAGGCCACACATGGTTAATTTGATGGTCCATGCCACACATGGTCCATGCCACACATGGTCCATGCCACACATGGTTCAGGCCACACATGGTTCAGGCCACACATGGTTCAGGCCACACATGGTTAATTTGATAGGTGTTTTTCTGTATGGTTCATGCCACACATGGTCCATGCCACACATGGTCCATGCCACACATGGTCCATGCCACACATGGTCCATGCCACACATGGTTCATGCCACACATGGTTCATGCCACACATGGTCCATGCCACACATGGTCCATGCCACACATGGTCCATGCCACACATGGTTCATGTCACACATGGTTCATGCCACACATGGTTCATGCCACACATGGTTCATGCCACACATGGTTCATGCCACACATGGTCCATGCCACACATGGTCCATGCCACACATGGTTCATGCCACACATGGTTCATGCCACACATGGTTCGTTTGATGTGTTTTACTGTACGGTTCATGCCAAACATGGTTTATTTGATATGTGTTTTTCTGTATGGTTCATGGCACACATGGTTCATTTAATATGTGTTTAACTGTACGGTTCATGCCACACATGGTTCATTTGATATGTGTTTTACTGTACGGTTCATGGCACATACTACTTTGTTTACACAGTTTGTGTTGACTTTGAATATTATGTAGATTTTTGTTGCAGATCTCGGTTGGTGAACTTTCCAAATAGGCTTTTCCTGGACTCTATATTGCCCACAAATGTATTTGCAATACAAACCAAATCCAAAATATCTGTCATTTCTTTATGAACGTGCATCGTCATAAGATGATTAAATAATCACTTGTTGAACCTAGGTGTGTCTTTACTATACGGAGAGCGGAAAATAGCTGCACAGGGAATTGCACCAGCGATGTCTAGCTTGTCAAGCTGCAAAGGGAATTGCACCCGAAATGTCTAGCTTGCCAAGCTGCACAGGGAATTGAATCTGAGACGTCTAGCTTATTGCCAAGTTGATCCTAGTCCCCGGAGGAACACAGAGCAGATTGGTAAGGTAGAATAACTCTTGATTTACATTATAATAATAAAGTACTTATACAGCGCCATTACTAAAAAGATATTCTATCGCGCTTTCCAATCAAGATGTAAAATAATAAAACACACTGAGAAACTGCCAAAAGAACCATAGAAGAATCAAATTAAAAAATTAATTAAAGGCCAGCTTGAAAAGGTGAGTTTTTAGGTTACGTTTGAATGAGATAAATGATGAATTAGACTTTACTGAATCGGGCAGGTCATTCCATAGTTTGGGACCGATGGAACAAAATGCACGAGAAGCGAACGAAGTATGAGTACGGGGTAGAGAAAGAGGAGGATTACATGAGCTGCGTGTATTATATGTGGATTTACGGAACTGAATTAGCTGTTTGAGGTAGGCTGGTGCCTGATTATGAATACATTTAAAAACAAGACACAGAACTTTAAATTGGATACATTTAACAATAGGAAGCCAATGCAGTTCTTTAAGGCAGCTTGAAGCACTATCGAATTTGCGTTTTTGCAAAACAACTTTAGCTGCCTGGTTCTGAATTGATTGCATTGGTAATACACTAGAAGTGGGCAGCCCAGCAAACACAGCATTGCAATAGTCGAGGTGTGAAATGACTAAGCTTTGAACCAGTAGCCTACAACTTTCAGTGGTCAAGTGTTTCCTGATTCGGACGAATCATATTTAGGGTTGCGACTGGCTACAAGACACTTTTCCTTGATATGTAGTTGCATATTTAAGTTAGTATCAAGTAAAACACCTAGTAATTTAATGCAGCTGGATGGTTTTATAGAATCAGTACCGACTTGAATCGAGTCTGTCGCAATTCTACGCCTGTAATAAAGTGAACTAAAGAAAATGGCCTCAGTTTTTTTGTCATTCATTTTGAGCTTATTCAGCTGCATCCAGTGTTTTAGTTTGGATAAGACTTGTTGCATACCATTAACAGAATCTAATTCTTGAGCTACATTACCAGAATCAAAGCTAGAATAAAAGAGTGATCATCAGCATAACCAATGATATTCACGTGATCATTAGCATGTGAAATAACATCTGCAAGAGTACTTGCATAGCAAGTAAATGCAACCGGACCTACAACTGAGCCCTGGGGAACAGAAAAGGGTAGATCATGTGATTTGGATTGGCAGCCATTGACACAAACAACACACTTCCTAGAAAAAAGGTAGGAAGTAAACCATTCCAGGCCGGTGTTAGAGATGCCAAATTTATTCTTCAAGACATTCAGAAGAATTCCATGATGTACCGTGTCAAAGGCTGCGAAAGATCTACTGCAACCAGCAGTGTGGTTTGTTTTCTGTCCATCCCAAGTAGCAGATCATTTAACAATTTAACGGTTGCAGTCTCGGTACTATGGAACTGCCTGTAAGCGCTCTGATATGAAGGAAGCAACTCATTGTGATTAAGATAATCAAAAAGTTGATTAACCATTGCCCTTTCGACAAACATAGATACAAGGGCAGGTTACTAACTGGCCTGTAATTACTGAAAATGGGTTCGAGTGATGGTTTTTTTATCAAAGGTGACACATATGCTGTTTTCCAGACCGTCGGAAAGCTGCCTTCATGCAGAGAGAAATTAATCATGTTTTGAAAAACTGGCAGCAACAGTCCAGTGTAGTCAAGAAGCACATGAGACGGAATGGGTCAGCAGCACAGGTTGTCACCTTTGATGACTTAATGATATTGTGAGTGGTATCTAAGTCAACTAGATTAAACTGAGAAAAACGAGCTATCACAGGTATAACAACTTGTATCAAAATCATCATAGGGTTGCAGCTCATTTCTAATGTCCAACACCTTTCCAACAAAAAAGAAGCAAAACTATTAGCAAGAACTTGGTTGTCACCATCAGGCAGAGGATTGACCTTTGTTTTACCAGTCAATATGTAGATGAGTCGATATAGTTTATGTTGATCGCTACCACATTGCAGAATCTTGGCTGAGATGATCTCTGATCTGGCTTGGTGAAGCCTTTGATTGTACTCGGTTCGGAGAGCCTTGAACGAGCGATGATCCTCATCGGAGCGAAGGAAAACATGAATACATTTTTAAAGCTTAACTGTCTTAAAATTAGAATTGTAATGAACGGGAAACCATGATGTTCAGGGGTAATTTTTAGTGGACTCATGGCATTGGAGAAATTGAGCTTGAACACAAGGGACTCAAGACCAGTTTGGATACAAGTCTCATTTTACGATAATTGGAGAACCAGGAATGTAGATAAAAGAAATGAAATTGAAAATACCTCTCTTCTTGTTCAGTTTCCATCTCTTTCTTCATGTTACGCCTCTCTTTCTGCAGTCTTTCAATCTGCAAAATGCCAAAATTTAATCAGAATGCAGCAAGAATAACCCAAATAAAGACAAAACGTATCTTGTTCCTTCGGTAGCCAGGTTTGGTTTGGTTTGTTGATGCTTAACGGCATCATGACAGTCAGAGTCAAATGTGCCAAGAGGGTCTTAATAAATAATGGTGTAAGAGTAAGGATAGTGACAAGATGGAAGGTTTGAAAGTGAAATAAAGGGGGAAAGCTGAATCTCGGAGAAAAATTCAGGTGAAAAGAAAGGGGTGTGTAAGGTTAGGTGTAGAAGGGGAGGAGGGAAGGAGATTATATGTAGTGGAAGAGGCTGTTGTTATGGAGGAAGTTGATGATGTTTGAGAAAAAAATATTCTCGAATAGGTCTAAGAATGAGAAGAGTGAGGAGAGAAGAGATCTGGAGTTCTGGTATAGGGGACAGGTTAAGAAAATATGTTTGATGGAGAGATTGATGTCACAGGTGGGGCAGAGTGGGGCAGGGGAGCCAGATAAGAGATAGGAGTGAGTAAGAGAGGAGTGGCCGAGGCAAATGCGGGTGACAACGATGTCTTTCCTGTGGTCGCGACTATGCAGGGGTGTGTTGGTCTCGACTTTCAGTTTGATGGGGTGAAGTTTATTACTGGTTTTGTAATTCCAAGAGTTTTGCCCAGTTTTGTTGATCTACTTGGAGATGGAAAGACGGAGGTCTGAGTGTGGAATAGAAAAAGGAGAGATGTTATTTGACAGAGCTTTGATGGGGGTTCTATCGGCTCTCTCGTTGCCAGGGATGCTGATATGGCTGGGAATCCAGAAAAGAGAATTTTCTTTCCTCGGGAGGAAAGAATGTGGAGTTTGTTGTGGATTTGTAGAATGAAAGGGTTGGGCCAAAGCATGTTGAGGATGCCAGTGAAGACCGATGTAAAGTCAGAGAAGATGACGAAATGGGGGCGGAAAGAGAGTTCTATAAAGTTCAAGGCTAGAAGGATGGCCTTTGCCTCTGCAGAGTAGATAGAGGTGCCGTCGGGTAACCTTGAGAAGAGGGTGAGACCAGGACAGGCGGCGGCGGTTGCAAAGGAGCCTTCCCGTGTGGAGCTATCAGTGAAGAGGAAGGAGTAGTCATGGAAATGTCTACTGAGTTGACAATATTTGGAGTGGAAGAAGGCTGGGTTGTGGAGAGCTTTCGTGGAGGATGAAAAATAAAAAGTAAACCTAAAAGGGAGGGGGGGGGGTGGTGAATAGTCTAGGTGGGTGTAGGTGGGATGGTGTGTCTGGCAATTGAGAAAATGCTCATGTTGGTTTTGAAAAGTGGGAGCATCTGGATCCCAAAAGGTGGGAGGATGCATTTGTTGAGATTGAAGAGGTTGGTGAAGGAGGAAGATCAGATCGAATGGCAGCAGGGGTTGCGTGGATCAGTGAGGATGTGGGTGGAGAGCAAAGGAGAGGCCTTTGATAACCAAATGATATGTTTCAATGACTTACAGTGAACATGAAAGCTATCATACTTTAACAGACATTTCTCAAGATGAGTTTTAGATTGCATCTCTTTTATTAGTAAATGAATATCTTTCACATCAATATTGATAATCAATAAAACAAACATAAAATTCAAAATCCATAATCTCAATCCTACTCTGCCAGATCAATTAAATCCAACTTTATTTTCCTTTACAAAGTTGCTTGTCTTGTGACTTTTCCCGCTCAAATTTCAAGCTGCATTCTCTAACCCCCCACCATTCAATGTTGTGAGCTTTGCAAGGAACATGAGAAAGTGCAAGTTTGATCAAGAGTAGTAGGGTTTATCCCAGCTAAATTGGCCACAATTGCAGTGCTTCGAGAGTATGCCTGAAAGCACGTAAAAAATCAATGAATGTTCATCAAATGAGAAGATTAATTACTACAGATATTGAAACTGAATTCTTATTTTAAGACCCCAAAGGCATAGTCTAAACATTTCCCTTTGCCTTCTGGGTAGTTTCTCACACTACAACCTACCTTAGCATCAGAGTCAGCCAGTGACCTCTGCTGCTCCTCCAGCTCTGCCTCCTTCAGCCGTATGACTTTATTCATTTGCTGCAACTCAGCTTTAACTTCCATTAGCTCCTCCTGGACTTCATCCATCGACTCCTACAATGAAATACAATAGTTGAAGGCGTATGGACAGGTAGAAACAAAATAAACTAAAATGGTTTGAAATAGCAGAACACTGTAGAAGTGATCTAAACTTGACCATTATATACATTAGACACTTTTGTGATGTGCAGATGAGACAGACCTATCTATGTTGTTATGTAACTCCACTTTTATTTTTATCTTATGCCACATTGCTTTATTTAAATAAATGCGTTTGACTAGGGCAGTTTTACCAAACAATATCAAAATCAACCTGCATTTGCAAGAGACATTCTCATCATTTGAATTAAGGAAAGGAATATAAAAAGATTATAAAGTGTCTTCAAAATGATACGTTACAAATTGTGCATGTGTAATGAAAACATTCAAACATCTAAAGCTTGTCTACTTTCAATGTTGTCTACTTTCAAGGTTGTTTACTTTTGAGTTTGTCTACTTTCAAGATTGTCAACTTTCAAGATTGTCAACTTTTAAGGTTGTCTACTATCAAGGTTGTCTACTATCAAGGTTGTTTACTTTCAAGATTATATGCTTTCAAAATTGTATACTTTCAAGGTTGTTTACTTTCAAGGTTGTTTACTTTCAAGATTGTATACTTTCAAGGTTGTCTACTATCAAGATTGTCTACTATCAAGATTGTATACTTTCAAGGTTGTTTACTTTTAAGGTTGTATACTTTCAAGGTTGTTTACTTTCAAGGTTGTCTACTATCAAGGTTGTTTACTATCAAGGTTGTTTACTTTCAAGGTTGTTTACTTTCAAGATTGTCTACTATCAAGTTTGTCTACTATCAAGGATGTCTACTTCCAAGATTGTCTACTATCAAGGTTATCTACTTTCAAGGTTGTCTTCTTTCAAGGTTTTAAACTTTCAAGATCATCAAGATTGTTTAATTTTAATTTGTTCTACTTTTAAGGTCGTCTAATTTCACGATTAAAAGATAAATTGTCTACTTTCAATGTTTTCTACCACAAAGTTGTGAACTTCAAAGTTTTCTCTTTTTCTTCTACCTTCATCTTTGGCTGCTTCAACTTCTGATCCTCCATCTCGTCTGAGAGGTTGTTGATCATAACCTCCTTCTTCTGAAGCACTCTCTTGTACTCCTGCTCCTGTTTCCTCAGCAAATCCTCCATCTCCTCAAGCTCTGTCTCCTTGGTGTTCTGCATCCGGGTCAGCTCCTTGTTTGCTTGGCTGAGCATCTGCTTTAGATTCTCCACATCTGAATCTTGAGTGTTCTTGATGCCTTCGAGTTGGTCCACTTTCTTGTTGACTTCTTCTCGGAGGTTGGTGATTTCATTTTCTTGCTTCTCAACGATGCTTGTCAGGTGTTCCACGGTGCGTGATGCCTCTGCTCTCATCTAGTAATGGCAAAAAGTTTCTTTATAAGTGAAATTATCTGGTGCACTTGTGCGATTATGTTCAGATTTAAATTAAAATATTACATAAATAAAGATGAGCACCCCAGCATGGCAGTTGGTTCTTTTGAGTTTAATAAAATTTATAATGCCTTTGCTTTCAGTTCAAACTGATACAAATTTGTTGACAAAAATTATTTTGACATTGACAGGAATATTTTAGTGAACAAACTGTGGAGAAACTTCACAAGCTACATCTATTTCTTTTTCATTTCATTTATTTACTTTGTAATGCAAGCTCCCAGCAGCACAAAATATTATTGGATTTTATACAAATCAATGGAAATTCTTTGCTAAGCTCACTTCTGGGCTAAAGACCCAAACATTTTCTCCTTTCCTTTATTCCCCTCCCTGCCATATCTATCCATTTTTCCCTTGCACCCTCCATACATTCATCCTTTCCTTACTCCATCCCTCCCACCCTACCATCACCCTCCTCCTCCATCCATCCACCACTCCCTCCCTTCCATGGTCAAGTTCTATTACCTGCTCTAGTTCAATTTCTTTCTTAGTCTTCTCCTGCAGTATCTCCCGATACTCCTCGTTTTTCTTCTGGATATCCTGTTTCAGTTGTGACATCTCATTCTCTTTCCTCAAGACGCTGAGCTGCAATTCCTTGCTCTGCTTCGATTTCTCTTCGTGCAGGCTGTCTATTTCAGAGGATTTGCGTAGCTGGAGCTGCATAAGCTCTTGATCCTTATGACTTAACTCCTCCTGTTTTAAGAAAAAACAATGGAATGGTAACTGCATGCATTCCAAATGTACATCATTTTAATCTAAGTTAGCAGTCAACCTGATAAAACATAACTAGAAAAATAATTGTTTGTTTGGATTTGAAGTCATTTTGACAGTCGGGATAATATTAAGGGTTGGAAAAAGACATATAAAGTCACAACAATCCCTTCTTCTTCTCATCACTAAAGTCACAACAATCCCTTCTTCTTCTCGTCACTAAAGTCACAACAATCCCTTCTTCTTCTCATCACTAAAGAGTAGTTAATTATGGAGAAATGAAGGTACTGTTGTTGTGGTGTAGATTACAGTACTTTATTAGAAAAAGGAGCCTAGACATTCACTTCTTGCCAACGTAAATTTCTCACAACAATCCCTTCTTCTTCTCATCACAGAAGTCAATCACAACAATCTTGTCTCTTGTATGATTTTACATGTTGTCTCTTGTATGATTATAGATCATTCTGACCGACTGAAGGCAATTCTACATGATATGATATATACTGATATACCTGAAGGTTTTTGACATCAATCTCCAGCTTCTTCACATTCCTGGTAGCTTGGATTGCCTCCTCCTCTATCTCCTTGATGTGGTTGTCTTTGTCATTTAGGAGGCGAGGCTTCTCATCTCTCAACTGATCAATGATCATCTTTTGCTCTTCAATCTGGAAAGAATATTGTATGGTGCGAAAATATCTCAGGGTAAGGATAAAGGTCAAACATCTGCTAGGATAGAGGACAATATGATACAGAATGAATTAAAGTTGCAAGCTGAAATGACTGAATTAAGACTATGAGGAACATTGTAGCTTCACATTCCTCCCAAGAGTATCAGAAGACAGTTTGAAAATATATTTCAAATAAGTGAAAGAAAGCATTTAGATTAATTTTACATATATATATATATATATATATATATATATATATATATATATATATATGAATTTCACACATGATAGATCAATTTTACATTAATATATTAATTTCACACATACTATATTAATTTCACATATAGTATATCAATTTCACAATAATAAACTTCACATATAATATATTAAATTCACATATATATTAATTAATTCACATATAGTATGTTAATTTCACATGTAATATATTAATTCCACATGTGATATATTAATTTCACATATACTATATTAATTTCACATATAATATATCAATTTCACAATAATTAACTTCACATATAATACATTATATTCACATATATATTATATTAATTCCACATATAATATATTAATTTCACATGTATTATATTAATTTCACATGTGATATATTAATTTCACATATACTATATCAATTTCACATATAATATATTAACTTTTAAATATAATATTTATGCCCCTCATGAACAGAAGTCACTTTTTAATGAAGTGACAGCTTAATCTTAAGTGTTGAATAAGATATCACGATAGCTTTGTCACTTTATAAGATATCACGACTGCTTTGTCACCTTATAAGATATCATGACAGCTTTGTCACTTTATAAGATATCACGACAGCTTTGACAACTTTTTGTTTTTATTCTTGTCTTTGGTCATACAAAAATATAGTTATGACCACTAGACTAACCTCATAAAGGAAATGCATAATATGTCAGATATGCTATTTTCTGATTAATACAGGGTTTTTCAATCTCCTCAAGCAATATAGGCTTTTTCTGTTCTACCCTTTAGGTGAATAATCCTTCATTTTCCATTTATTTCTGTTTTTTCCAAAGAACCAAAACCATACTAGTAACTAATAACACATAATTTTAACCAATATTTTTATGGCATATCTAGGATCTCTTAAATTGATCAAATCTACTCCTAAATACAAAAAGCGTACCATTTAATTTAAATCTTAACAACTAAAGCAACACACCATTCAATCTAAATCTTAAAAATTAAAGCAACATACCAATCAATCCAAATCTTAACACCTAAAGCAACATACCATTCAATCTAAATCTTGACACCTAAAGCAACATACCATTCAATCTAAATCTTAACAACTAAAGCTAAAGCAACATACCATTCAAATCTAAATCTTAACAACACCATACAATCTAAATTTTAACCTAAAGCAACATACCATTCAATCCAAATCTTAACACCTAAAGCAACATACCATTCAATCTAAATCTTGACACCTAAAGCAACATACCATACAATGTAAATCTTAACAACTAAAGCAACATACCATTCAATCTAAATCTTAACAACTAAAGCAACATACCATTCAATCTAAATCTTAACAACTAAAGCAACATACAATTCAATCTAAATCTTAACAACTAAAGCAACATACCATGCAATCTAAATCTTAACAAATTAAGCAACATACAATTCAATCTAATTCTTAACAATGAAAACAACAAACCATTCTTTCTTAACAACTAAAGCAACATACCATACAATCTAAATCTTAACACCTAAAGCAACATACCATTCAATCTAAAACTTAACAACTAAAGCAACATACCATTCAATCTAAATCTTAACACCTAAAGCAACATACCATACAATCTAAATCTTAACACCTAAAGCAACATACCATACAATCTAAATCTTAACAACTAAAGCAACATACCATTCAATCTAAATCTTAACACCTAAAGCAACATACCATTCAATCTAAAACTTAACAACTAAAGCAACATACCATTCAATCTAAATCTTAACAACGAAAGCAACATACCATTCAATCTAAATTTTAACACCTTAAGCAACATACCATTCAATCTAAATCTTAACAACTAAAGCAACATATCATTCAATCTAAATCTTAACAACTAAAGCAACACACCATGCAATCTAAATCTTAACAACTAAAGCAACATACCATTCAATCTAAATCTTAACAACTTAAGCAACATACAATACAATCTAAATCTTAACAACTAAAGCAACATACCATTCAATCTAAATCTTAACACCTAAAGCAACATACCATTCAATCTAAATCTTAACAACTAAAGCAACATACCATTCAATTTAAATCTTAACAAATTAAGCAACATACCATTCAATCTAAATCTTAACAACTAAAGCAACATACCATTCAATCTAAATCTTAACAAAAAAAGCAACATATCATAAAAACTGAATCTTAACAAATTAAGCAACATACAATTCAATCTAATTCTTAACAATTAAAACAACAAACTATTCTTTCTTAACAACTAAAGCAACATACCAATCAATCCAAATCTTAACACCTAAAGCAACATACCATTCAATCTAAATCTTGACACCTAAAGCAACATACCATTCAATCTAAATCTGAACAACTAAAGCAACATACCATTCAATCTAAATCTTAACACCTAAAGCAACATACCATACAATCTAAATCTTAACACCTAAAGCAACATACCATACAATCTAAATCTTAACAACTAAAGCAACATACCAATCAATCTAAATCTTAACACCTAAAGCAACATACCATTCAATCTAAATCTTAACAACTAAAGCAACATACCATGCAATCTAAATCTTAACAACTAAAGCAACATACCATTCAATTTAAATCTTAACAACTTAAGCAACATACAATACAATCTAAATCTTAACAACTAAAGCAACATACCATTCAATCTAAATTTTAACACCTAAAGTAACATACCATTCAATCTAAATCTTAACAACTAAAGCAACATACCATTCAATTTAAATCTTAACAAATTAAGCAACATACCATTCAATCTAAATCTTAACAACTAAAGCAACATACCATTCAATCTAAATCTTAACAACTAAAGCAACATATCATAAAAACTGAATCTTAACAAATTAAGCAACATACAATTCAATCTAATTCTTAACAACTAAAACAACAAACTATTCTTCCTTAACAACTAAAGCAACATACCATACAATCTAAATTTTAACAACCGAAACAATATACTTTACAATCTAAATCTTAACAACTAAAGCAACATACCATTCAATCTAAATCTTAACAACTAAAGCAACATACCACCAATTCTTAACAACACAGAAAAGACCAACCTTTATCTCTAAGGAAACCTTCTCTTGTTCCAACCTGTGCCTCAAGGTGCTCCAATCCTCCCTTTCCACCAGAATCCTCTCAAACTCTCGTTTCTTCTCTGTCATTCTATTGTCTGAATCATAAGAGCATTCTCCAGTGCCACGTTCTTGGTGGCAAGCTCCGTCTGTATCTGTCTGATGATCTGATCCTTATCGTTAAGCTGGGAGCGCAAGGCAGCTTCCACCTCTGGACTAATGATGTTCTTTTCCCTGAAGAAAAAGAAGAGATTAACGTGAAGAGCGATACCACATATTTACTTAATTGTTTTCAAGTAGAAAATCATTCAAATAGGAAATTGACTAAGGATCAGTTCCTAAAAAGCAATTCAAAAGAATGTGTGATCTCAAAGAAATATAAAGAACAGAAAGTAAAGCAATGTGAGTGTTGTAGCAAGATTCATATCAAAAATGGGACATTTGTGGGAACTACTAATTTGCACATTTTCTCAAGAATATTTCTGAGTTCGCCATTCTTTTTATTGTTCAAGGTTGGTTTGTTGATGTTTAACAGCACCGCGACAGTCAGAGTTAAATGTGCCAAGAGGGTCTTAAATACTAAAGTGCTTGAATTAGAACAGAGAGGAAAGAGAGGTGGGATAGAGGGAAGGGAGGAGAGAAGGTGGATGAAGGAAAGAAGGTAAGGTAATACAAGAAAAGTTAGAAGGTAAGGCAGAGAAGGGAAGGAAAGGGAGGTTTAGATTAATTGGAATAAATTGCTGTTGCGAATAAAGGTGATGAAGTTGGAGGTTGAAAAGATCTGAAATTGGGATGGAGGGGGAGAGGTGTGAGCTGGAGTTCAGGTATAAGAGACACGTTAATTGGACATGCTTGATCGAGAGATCGATGTTTTATGTAGGGCAGAGAGGAGCAGGGGAGCCGGAAAGTGAGAGTGGGTGAGAAAGGTGTAGCAGAGGCAGATGCAGGTGATAACGTCTTCCCTGTGGTTATGACTGTGTAGGGGGACATTGGTTCCGATTTTGGGTTTGATGGTGTGAAGTTTGTTACTGGTCTAGAGATTTTAGGAGCCTTGCCATGTCTTACTGAGGTAGCTGGAAGTTAGGAAACGGAGGTCTGAGTGCGGGATAGGAAAAAGAGAGATGTGATTCGACAGAGCGTTGTTGGCGGCTCTGTTAGCTCTCTTGTTGCTGGGAATGCCGAAATGGCTGAGGATCCAAAAAAAGATAATTTTGTTTTCCCCTTAGGAGGAAAGAGTGTGAAGTTTATCGAGGAGTTGTAGGATGTTGTAGGATGAATGGATTGGACCAGAGCATGTTGAGGATGCCAGTGAGAACAGATTAAGAGTTAGAGAAGATGATGAAGCGGGTGAGGAAGAATGGTTCTGAAATATATTGAGGCTTCATTGAGCAACCTTGAGGAGAAAGTGAGGCCGGGACAGGCGGCGGCAGCTGCAGAGGAGCCATCCAGTGTTGAGCCATTGGTGAAGACGAAAGAGAAGTCATGGAAATGTCTACTAGTTTGGCAGTATTTGGAGCGAAAGAAGGCTGGGTTGTGGAGAGCTTTTATGTAGGAGGAAAGGCCAAGAAAAACCTTGGGGGGATTGATGAAGCAGGTGGACCGTGGGAGGGATAGTGTGCCTGGCAATTGAGAAAATGTTAATGTTGGCTTTGGTGCTGAAGATGGAGATGGTGTGGTGATTTCTGATAAAGTCTTCATGTACATAGGTGTTAAGTTTGAGGACATGAGTCCATGGTTCCGGTTTCTCCTGAAACCATTTTAAGAGGGAGATAGGATGGAGTTCTTGTCAAGGTACCAGCAGATCCTGTAGTTGACCATACGTTCCATAATCTTGCAAAGGCAAGAGGTGAGAGCGATGGGGGGGGGTAGTTGGTGAGAATGGACCTGTCTCTGTTAGTCTTGGGGATGGGAGTGATGATGGCCTCTCTCCAAGTAATAGGGAAAGATTTGGAGGACCATAGTTGATTATAAATCTTGAGGAGGATGTCAAGGGAAGTCCTGGGAAGGTTTATGAGGAGATTATAGTGTATGCCGTCTAAGCCTTGGGAGGAGGACCCTGATTTGTTTCAGGGTGGAGAAGAGCTTAAAGTACGTACACGGAAGGTTGTAGTTTTCTTGATAGTTTGACTGGAAGTTGAGAAGCTTCTTCTCAGCCTTGATTTTCTAGTTACGGAAGGAGTGGGAAAGACTCTCATTTAAGGAGGTTTTGGCAAAAGTGGATGCTAGGCAGTCAAGGATAGATGTCTTTGAGGTCGGTGATTTTGTTGTTGTTATGGTTGAGGTGACGGATATTGATGAAGGATCTTTCCCTTTGAAGTTACGGATCATGTTCCAGGTCATATTCCATGGTCTGGAGATCCAAGGATGAAACATAGGTTTTCCAGGAGATCTTTTTGCTGAGTTTGATGGTCTTCCTGGCCTTGGCTCTAAAAATGCAAAAGTTATCCAGGTTTTTGGGAGAGGGGTGGCTTTTGAAAAGATGGGAGGGCTTTGTTCTTGAGCGAGATTGCTTTTTTACAGTCAGTGGTGAACCAGGGCTTAAAGTTCTGTGGGGTAAAGGTGGAAGTGGGGATAGAGAAGTTGGTGACTTTCATGATGTTGGAAGTGGAAAAAAAGATGGGATTGTTGAAGAGAAGGATATTATTGGTGATGGAGATATTACAAAAGTCAGACCCCAGTTTGCATGTGGAATCTCCAGTTTTTAGAAAAAGGGTGTGTTGAGGGAGGGGGGAGGATATAGATGAAGATGAGAAAATGGGAAAATGGTCGCTCCCACAGAGGAAAGGGTGAAATCTTCAGTCTGAGAAATAAACAAAGAGGGAGGGGTCGCAGATGAAGGTCGTGGCTGGTAAAAGTGCTAAGACCTGGGTGTAAATAGGTGGAGGAGCTGTCATTGAGGCAGAGGTTGTCGTAAATCAGGAGGTTTTCGATGTATTTTTCTCTGGCAGTCGAGCAAGAGGAGTCCCCATAGGGGATTATGAGCATTTAATACACCTCTTAGGATGAAGGGTTTAGGAAGTTGGGAGATGAGGTCGTCGAGGTCGAGAGAGGGGGGAGGAGAAGGGAGTTGGGGGATGTAAAGGTTACAAAAAGTGATGGTTTTGTGTAAGGTCATGAGACGGCATGTGGCTTGGAGGTTGGATTAGATGGGGATGGGGTTGAAGGGATGTCATTTCGGACATAGATTGAAGATAATGTTGGGGTTGAATGTGGAGACCAGAAGTTCCAAGTCCTTCAAAATTTGCGGAGAGACCACGAAAATTTCAGAAGAGTCCCCTGAGGGCTGTCCGACCTCCATATCTTGGAAAGGGTTGTGATCTATGAAAGAGAGGGTTAAAGAGAAAGAAAGTTTGATTGTAGGGTCCCCCTCGTCGTTGTGAGATGACTTGGGGATTTGGTGTTGGGTGGATGGTGTACCAAGTTGGGGAGATTTGAGTTTTTGTTGGTTGGTAGTGGGGGTTCTGTTAGTGTTGGACTGGGTTTTTTGGCCTGAATGGTGAGGGGTAGAGGGTAAGGTTGAGGAAGTTTGTGGCCGTTGATGGGGGTCTGTGGATGTTCTGGGAGTTCCTTTTGGACATTTGTTGACTTGAGGTGATCTGATGGGGGTGAGATCCTTAGGGGGATGCTTGTTTGTGAAGTGGTTTTCCTCGGGGTGAGGGAGGGTAGCTGCATGTTGGTGTGAGGGGCCTGAGGTGTTGGTGGATGAGGAAGTGGTAGATGGGAGAGGGGGGGGAGGAGGCTGATCCATCCAGACTATGTCGGTCTGGAGATGATGTGGGTGTGGGGGGAGGGGGTGGTGTTGGTGGTGGTTGGGTTGGAGTGCGTGATGACTTAGAAAAAGGTGCAGGTGGTTGAGCTAGTTTGGGTATTTAGAGTCTAGGATTTTGCTGCCTTCAGAGTATGAGATGTAAGTTGAAGGGTTTTAATCATGGAGACCTCTTTTTGCCTGAGCCACTCAGGGGAAGCGTTGGGAGAGGCAGGGTGATTCCCAGAGCAGTTTATGCAGTTGGGTTCATCTTTGCAGCTTGTGTGATCGTGGGAAGGGAAGCCACAAGCAGCACAGTGGGGTTGGGAGTGACAGTTTTTTTTTTTCTGTGGCCAAATCTCTGGCAGTTGTGGCATCTAAGGGGGTTGGTATGTAAGGGGAGACGGGGACATGGAGGTAATCGATGTGAATGAAGGTGGTGGGGGGGGGGAGAGTTGAATGTGAAGAAGTAGGTGCTGGTTTGGATGGTGGTATTGTTGCAGGAGACAAAAAGTTGGCAAACGTTAGCGACGCCGTGTGACTTGAGTTCTGTTTTAATTCCTCAGGAGGAAGGGGAAGGGGGCAAGGAGGAGTTTAGATTGGGTGGAGGTTGAGCATTTTACAAGGTCTCCGGACTTAAGGCATTTTATATGGTCGGGGTTGCTAATGAAACCCTGCAGGGCCTTGGTAAAGGGCAAAAGGGGAGAGGCTTTTGAGACCTGGGTGCCCGGGAGGGGGAAGAGACTATGATGAACTTTGGCCATGGTGGGGAGGGGTGGGGGTGGTAAGGAGTTGCAAGGAGAGGAAAGGTGGGGTGGGGAGAAAATACAGGCTGGGCAAAAAAAAAGGGTGGGGGGGGAAAGGAAGATTGTTTGAAGTATTTCTGAGCAGGTACTGAAGTTTGAGGTGAGAGTCTGAGGTCTGTATCTCCATGATGATGGAAACAAAAGGAAAGTTGAGGGTAAAAAATAATTTACAGGAAACAACAAAATTAGGAAGGGTGGTGAAAAGGGGGGTAGCAGGTACCCCGGGAGCAAGGAGGAGTGAAAAAGAAGGTACAAAGTGGAGAAATAGGGGAAAATGGGAGGTGGATGGAGGTGAGGAGAAGCCTGGGAGCTGCCCGTGCAAGGTGGTAGGCTCCAGTGCAATGTGTGTGTTAGGCTAAGCTAACGATGGGTGTAGGCGGGAGAATGAAGAGAATCAGAAAGGTCTCACAAAAAATCCAATGGCAAAATCAGGAAATCCAAGAAACTGATATAAAGATGTACAAACTCAATTATATGATATTTACCAAATCAGAAAAATACAACAAAACAGCAAAATACCTTTCTTCTGACAGTTCCTGTTGCAGCTCCACAAGTTCTTTTTCAAGTTGCCCTAATGAGAATAGAAAAACAATATGTGAAAGACATTTCAGAAAAAAGAAGTTCAAGTTTCCAAGGTCCAGGTGTGATTGCAATACTGAACAAGTTTCCAAGGGTCCAGGTGTGTTTGCAATACTAAAGAAGTTCACAAGGGTCCAGGTATGATTGCAATACTGAACAAGTTCCCAAGAATCCAGGTGTGATTGCAATACTGAACAAGTTTCCAAGGATCCAGGTGTGATTGCAATACTTAACAAGTTTCCAAGGGTCTAGGTGTGATTGCAATACTGAACAAGTTCCCAAGGGTCCAGGTGTGATTGCAGTACTGAACATGTTCCCAAGGGTCCAGGTGTGATTGCAACACTAAACAAGTTTCCAAGGGTCCAGGTGTGATTGCAATACTGAACAAGTTTCCAAGGGTCCAGGTGTGATTGCAATACTGAACAAGTTTCCAAGGGTCTAGGTGTGATTGCAATACTGAACAAGTTTTCAAGGGTCCAGGTGTGATTGCAATACTGGACATTGTACATGCCAATTTATATTAAAAGGAAGGTCTTGTCCCATAAATAAATTCAGATGTGAACGGTGTCATGCTACCAACGTCACTTCCTGAAGATATCGTCCCATGTGAGCAGTGCCATGCTACCAACGTCACTTCCTGAAGGTATCGTCCCATGTGAGCGGTGCCATGCTACCAACGTCACTTCCTGAAGGTATCGTCCCATGTGAACGGTACCGTGCTACCAACGTCACTTCCTGAAGGTATCGTCCCATGTGAACGGTGCCATGCTACCAACGTCACTTCCTGAAGGTATCGTCCCATGTGAACTGTACCATGCTACCAACGTCACTTCCTGAAGGTATCGTCCCATGTGAACGGTGCCATGCTACCAACGTCACTTCCTGAAAGTATCGTCCCATGTGAACAGTGCCACGCTACCAACGTCACTTCCTGAAGGTATCGTCCCATGTGAACGGTGCCATGCTACCAACACCACTTCCTGAAGGTATCGTCCCATGTGAACGGTGCCATGCTACCAACGTCACTTCCTGAAGGTATCGTCCCATGTGAACGGTGCCATGCTACCAATGTCACTTCCTGAAGGTATCGTCCCATGTGAACGGGTGCCATGCTGCCACCAACGTCACTTCCTGAAGGTATCGTCCCATGCTAAAGGGTGCCATGCTACCAATGTCACTTCCTGAAGGTATCGTCCCATGTGAACGGTGCCATGCTACCAACGTCACTTCCTGAAGGTATCGTCCCATGTGAACGGTGCCATGCTACCAACGTCACTTCCTGAAGGTATCGTTCTATGTGAACGGTGCCATGCTACCAACGTCACTTCCTGAAGGTATAGTCCCATGTGAACGGTGCCATGCTACCAACACTTCCTGAAGGTATAGTCCCATGTGAACGGTGCCATGCTACCAACGTCACTTCACTTCCTGAAGGTATAGTCCCATGTGAACGGTGTCATGCTACCAACGTCACTTCCTGAAGGTATCGTCCCATGTAAACGGTGCCATGCTACCAATGTCACTTCCTGAAGGTATCGACCCATGTAAACGGTGCCATGCTACCAATGTCACTTCCTGAAGGTATCGTCCCATGTGAACGGTGCCATGCTACCAACGTCACTTCCTGAAGGTATCGTCCCATGTAAACGGTGCCATGCTACCAATGTCACTTCCTGAAGGTATCGTCCCATGTGAATGGTGCCATGCTACCAACGTCACTCCTGAAGGTATCGTCCCATGTGAACGGTGCCATGCTACCAACGTCACTTCCTGAAGGTATCGTTCTATGTGAACGGTGCCATGCTACCAACGTCACTTCCTAAAGGTATCGTCCTATGTGAAGAGTGCCATGCTACCAACGTTACTTCACTTCCTGAAGGTATAGTCCCATGTGAACGGTGCCATGCTACCAACGTCACTTCACTTCCTGAAGGTATAGTCTCATGTGAACGGTGTCATGCTACCAACGCCACTTCCTGAAGGTATCGTCCCATGTGAACGGTGCCATGCTACCAACGTCACTACCTGAAGGTACAGTCCCATGTGAACGGTGCCATGCTACCAACGTCACTTCCTGAAGGTATCGTCCCATGTGAACAGCGCCATGCTATCAACACCACTTCCTGAAGGTATCGTCTCATGTGAACGGTGCCATGCTACCAACATCACTTCCTGAAGGTAAGGTAACGGTGCCATGCGTCCTTCCTGAAGGTATCGTCCCAGCGGTGCCATGCTACCAACATCACTTCCTGAAGGTATGGTCCCATGTGAACGGTGCCATGCTACCAACGTCACTTCCTGAAGGTATCGTCCCATGTAAACGGTGCCATGCTACCAACGTCACTTTCTGAAGGTATCGTCCCATGTGAACGCCACCGTGCTACCAACGTCACTTCCTGTTTTCCTTATTGATTGTTAGAAATCTGTGACGTTATCAATAACAAATGTAGGCCCCTATAATCTGTCTTGCGAATGAGTAACCAATAAGGAACACCACAGATTTCTTGTGATCAATACAGGGAATTGAAAACCAGAAGTGACGTTACCAGCACAGCTGGGTTCGCTTCTCACTGTAATTATGGACTATACCTTTGCCTTAACACAGATTTTAAATACACCAACGAGAAGAAGTTTTTCCACATGTCTGTACAGCATTTGTCAAGCAATGAGACACACTATTCTGAACATCAACATCTATAGACCATTCAAATGTGAATTGCCAACTTATTTCAATTATACGTCTGAAGTTCACATGACCATAATGAACCAATCTTATACTGATCAATCAATCAAACTCATAAAATCAACTTTGATACAAATATGACAGAATAAGTCAGGTATACATACTCATTCTATAAGTCAGGTATACATACTCATTCTATCCTCGGCTCAGGTATACATACTGATTCTTTAAGTCAGGTGTACATACTGATTCTAAAGTCAGGTATACATACTGATTCTATAAGTCAGGTATACATACTGATTCTATAAGTCAGGTGTACATACTGATTCTTTAAGTCAGGTATACATACTGATTCTAAAGTCAGGTATACATACTGATTCTATAAGTCAGGTATACATACTGATTCTATAAATCAGGTATAAATACTAATTCTATAAGTCAGGTATACATACTGATTCTATAAGTCAGGTATACATACTGATTCTATAAATCAGGTATAAATACTAATTCTATAAGTCAGGTATACATACTGATTCTATAAGTCAGGTATACATACCAATTCTATAAGTCAGGTATACATACTGATTCTATAAGTCAGGTATACATACTGATTCTATCCTCGGCTCTCTTCTTTCCATTCTCAGCCAAGATGCACTGGCTCCTCAGAAGCTCCACCTGTCTATTCAGGATGTCATTTTCTTGGCGATACTTCCTCACTTCCTCAATGTTTTCTATGGTAGATCATTGAATCATATAAGGTAAGCATGTTAAAATCACAAAAGAGTGAAAAGGAAATAGCTTGCAAAGCTTTTTTTTTTTTTTCTTAGATAGAGAATACATTGTTTATTAAGATGACCTGACATGAAACCCAGATCATGCAGCAATATGAATGTTATGGCAATATTGAAATTAATCAAGTATAAGCAAAATATTACAAAGAAGTTGATTATTAAAATGACCTAAAATTCCAACACCTTTTGATATCTTAATATAACTCACATGAATACCCCAAGTTACGTGATCATCTACGATAACCCTCACAAACTCATCATCTATGATAACCCCACAAACTCATCATCTACGATAACCCCCACAAACTCATCATCTATGATAACCCCCACAAACTCATCATCTCGATAACCCCCACAAACTCATCATCTACAATAACCCCCACAAACTCATCATCTACAATAACCCCCACAAACTCATCATCTTCGATAACCCCCACAAACTCATCATCTACGATAACCCCCACAAACTCATCATCTATGATAACCCCCACAAACTCATCATCTATGATAACCCCCACAAACTCATCATCTATGATAACCCCACAAACTCATCATCTCGATAACCCCACAAACTCATCATCCACAATAACCCCCACAAACTCATCATCTACCATAATCCCCACAAACTCATCATCTTCGATAACCCCCACAAACTCATCATCTACGATAACCCCCACAAACTCACCATCTATAATAACCCCCACAAACTCATCATCTATGATAACCCCCACAAACTCATCATCTACGATAACCCCCACAAACTCATCATCTATGATAACCCCCACAAACTCATCATCTCGATAACCCCCACAAACTCATCATCCACAATAACCCCCACAAACTCATCATCTACCATAATCCCCACAAACTCATCATCTTCGATAACCCCCACAAACTCATCATCTCGATAACCCCCACAAACTCATCATCTATGATAACCCCACAAACTCATCATCTATGATAACCCCACAAACTCATCATCTACGATAACCCCCACAAACTCATCATCTACGATAACCCCCACAAACTCATTATCTAAGATAACCCCCACAAACTCATCATCTACGATAACCCCCACAAACTCATCATCTACGATAGCCCCCACAAACTTATCTAGCTTTTCAAATGCTAAAGCTGATATGACCGGGTACACATCTCAAAATTAGGTACTCTTATAAATCACAAAATAAACTTTCTGTTGATATATAATCGAATCTAAGCATATTTTGTAAATCTCCAGTGCTTACTTTCCTCCAATAGCATCAGTTGTTCTTGAGAGGCAGGAGCACTGTAGATAAGTCTATTGGTGTTGTACATCCATTTTACAGACATACACTCAATGCGCATGCGTTATAATCATGGTGTCCAAATCAAGCCCACAGCGGGTCTAAACGAATTAGGACAGAACTTTTCTTAGGCTCTTGGTTTGTGATTTGCCCTAAGATGAAAGTGATTTTTTTTTTTTATAGTTTAAACAACATTTGGTAAGTTGTTATTTCTGTGATTTTCATCCTTTTTTGTATTGGGCAGTTGTCAATTTTATCACGGTTTATCTTTCACAGGCTGTTGTGCAAAACGCAGCGCTCATATTGTGACATAAGACAAAGTCGGTTTACTTAAAAGTCGTATCTTTTATGAAGTATCCATACAATAAATATGTGTTCTTCGGTTTAAGAGCAAATTGCCCTGATCTAGAAGATATATTATATGGAAATTCATCACTCAAATTCAAATTGATTGTCACGTGATTTTGATTAAGGGTTTTCAGGTCAATCAAGGTCATGTTTCCAACTGAATTAAGTCAGAAGACAAAATTACGGGGTGAATGCAATTTAGAAATACCTATATGTTAGCTCACTAACATACTTTTTAACATTTGAAACCAAATCAATATACATATCTAATTTTTTCTCTCCAAATTTTAAAATTAATATCGTCTTCCCCTTTTTACGGGCATTAACGAAAAAATGTAATACCTCTTTTTCCTGGAGAGAAGTGGGCAAATCCAGAATTGTCCAGGGTCCTTGAGAGGTGGTTTGAGACAAACTGCTGGTGCCTGGTCTGTAGCTCAGCATGCTCCATCTGTAGATGCTCCAAGTCTGTTTCCACTTGTATTTTTTCAGTCTGAATCCTAAAAGATTTAAAATAGGTCAAATGAAATAGAGCTATTCCGATACACATTCAATTTTTCAGAAACACCAGCTTCATGATATAATGGCACAATAAGTTTAATAAGTTTCTTTTAAAAGTAGTAATTGTGCAATGAGGGAAAAAATACTTTTTTCCCTATTACTCCCCTGTCCTATCCTCTTATTGCAAAATGCCAGGCAAGGAAGCAACAGGTACCATTTTTCAGTTCCTGGTATGACCCCATGCAGGAATAAACCCTTAATCAAAGTTACTTCAAACAAAGACCTACATAACATGAATTTCTTTTACATTTCTACGAAAAAGTCTGTAAATAGCTCCAGGAATTTTGGAGAATGCTTTGTTGATCAATCATCTTTTGGGCTTAAAAGTCTCAAAAAAAGTATTCTGATAAGTCCTCTACTCCAATTTCAGTGCTCCTATTTAGCCCTTACTCTACCACGCTGTGTATTATCACTGCTTTCAAACCACCTTTGCCTAACAATGAAATTGGACTTTACCAAGTCTTGGTATTATCTTAAAGTAATCAGATATTTCTTTTACCAATTTTTTTTTTTTTTAATGGGGTTCATATTACAGAATTTTGAGAAAAAGTACTTGAAAATGGGTAAAACTCAAAATTTGCTTAAAAAACTGATATAAAGGTTTTTTTTCTTTTTTTTCTCTCTTTTAAATCTTACAATAACTAACCCAGCTAAGCGTAGCGGGGATATTTACGAGAGTTATACTTACCTTCCATGCTATGAATATGCAATCTGGTCACATGACCTGATTCTAATGCACTTATAACCGACCTTAAAAACGTAGTTACCAGCCCAGCCCTGACCTCCATGTTATCTCTACTAACCCTCACTTAATATTCCACCAAGGCCTGAACGAGAGGGGAGGCGGGCCGGGATGCATGGAAGGTAAGTATAACTCTCGTTAATATCCCCGCTAAGCTTAGCGGGGTAAATTTACTTCTAGTCATACCTTACCTTCCATGCTACAAATATGCAATCAGATTGCAACCAAGGATCGGATGAAAGGGAGTTCAGGTTGAAGCTCAATTTTCTAAAGGCTGGTGCCCAAAAATTCCCAGACCGGGAAAATTTTTGTTAGTGTGTAACTGCATAAGAGCAAAAGTTAGTGGGGGTAACACAAACTTTGTAAAGTAAGTCAGGCAAAAACAAGGGAAAAAAACGCAGTATGCGTTTTCCCGAACGGCGGCACGAAAAATCCCATGAAAGGGGCCATGCCTCGAACCCAAGTGCATACCCTGGCCATTCCATGAGTAGTGCCAACTACTTTGAGAGATTGCTTCTGAACAATCCACTGAAGGAAAATGTATCGCAACACAGTATGATGAGATCTCTGTGTATCTTCCCAGTGGTCACGAATCAATGACTTCAACAACATCCTCTCCATGACTTGCCAAGTCTGAGGGTGTCGAAAGTACGCATCGGTCGCTGATGGCCAGTGGTGTGTGGGAGGCAACAACCTCTCCTCCATGGCCTGTGTGATCAAAGATGGAAATCTGGATATAAAGAGGTCCATGAAGGAAGGAAACATCCTCCCATGGATTTATAATTCTTCCCATTAGAGCTTCCTACTTCTTTCTCTGTCTCTACTCCAAGACCTGCTCTGCTGTAGAGAGGACCGGGGGAGAAAAATGAGCAAAATGCCGAACTTCAGCGAAATGCCCAGAATGAAGTGCTGTTAAGCGGGAAGTTTTTTCAGGCTGATAGCACTGATAAGTTATTTCTAATTTAGGGTTAACGTATGTTGTACACTTTACTCGTACAACAGCAGAGCTGTGAAGCCCTGGTGATCGAGGAGCAACATGGCAGATAAGACTGCTGGCTGGGCTGGTAACTATGTTTTTAAGGTCAGTTAGAAGTGCATTAGAATCAGGTCATGTGACCAGATTGCATATTTATAGTATAAAAGGTAAGGTATAACTTGAAGTGAAATTTAAAATCACATTTTGCTTCAAAATCAAACATGCAATTCCTAGGACATGATATTATTGATTTCTGGTCTAATTTTTTTCTTCAAAAAAATTGTGTACGAAAACTGTACATCACACATGCTTCGTTGAATCGCCGTTCAAAAGTGCTTGCAATTTCCTTTCATTTGATTTATAAATGAAGGCATACCCTCTCTATTTGGATCCTCTCCTATAATAATCAATTTCACCACAGCATTTGCAATGACTACGTAGTGTAGTGGATGTGAACACGACTAGTATGCGAGCGCACCAGGTTTGAGTCTCACCAAGACTACTGCGTTATAATTTTTCTGCTGCAATTTTCAGGGGACATTTGACTAAAATCATTTGGGATTTTTTTTCATCTTTCCTTTCTTTTTAAAACTAATAGATTAGCATCATTGGAAAGGAAATTTTATAAAAATCTAAATATGTAACACAAATCTCTGTTTTCAATATTGACAAGACGTAATACTTGTGCAAAGATTGACCATTTGTTGACCAGATTTAGCCAAAAATTGCATAATTTGCATATTTTTGTCCAATATTTCCTAAATTAGCTTTCATTACTCAAAAGATAAATATCATAGATTCCATTCCAACCAAACTTGTAATGAAAGAAAATGAAAGGAAAGTTGTCAAATATGCATATGAAAAAACAGTCATGAAAATTGGGCTCGCATTTTTCAAAGCCCTGGTAGAGTAAGGGGTAAATAAGTGATTGAATGGTAGGTGTTCACAGTGTTTAAATCTTCATAAAATGCACATACATACCCTTACAAATTCATCTTAGTAGGATAAAACTATTATTCCATCAAATAAAAAAATGGTTCATTACAATATTTGTTTTTCTATTCCAATTAAACTTCACATTACTGCCAAGTTCTATCATCTAACTGGTAAGCATCAGGCAAGGAAACAACAGGTAAGAAAGTAACAGGTACCATTATCATAGTGTTTAGTATGATCAGATCCAGGATTGAACCTGGGTTGAACCCTCTTGAGTCAATCAGTACAATACTACCTGAGTTGCACCCTCTGAGCCAATCATTACAATACTACCTGGGTTGCACCCTCTGAGCCAATCAGTACAATACTACCTGGGTTGCACCCTCTGAGCCAATCATTACAATACTACCTGGGTTGCACCCTCTGAGTCAATCAGTACAATACTACCTGGGTTGCACCTTCTGAGTCAATCAGTACAATACTACCTGGGTTGCACCCTCTGAGTCAATCAGTACAATACTACCTGGGTTGCACCCTCGGAGCCAATCATTACAATACTACCTGGGTTGCACCCTCTGAGCCTATCATTACAATACTACCTGGGTTGCACCCTCTGAGCCAATCATTACAATACTACCTGGGTTGCACCCTCTGAGCCTATCAGTACAATACTACCTGGGTTGCACCCTCTGAGCCAATCATTACAATACTACCTGGGTTGCACCCTCTGAGCCTATCAGTACAATACTACCTGGGTTGCACCCTCTGAGCCAATCATTACAATACTACCTGGGTTGCACCCTCTGAGCCAATCATTACAATACTACCTGGGTTGCACCCTCTGAGCCAATCATTACAATACTACCTGGGTTGCACCCTCTGAGTCAATCAGTACAATACTACCTGGGTTGCACCCTCTGAGCCAATCATTACAATACTACCTGGGTTGCACCCTCTGAGCCAATCATTACAATACTACCTGGGTTGCACCCTCTGAGCCAATCATTACAATACTACCTGGGTTGCACCCCCTGAGCCAATCGGTACAATACTACCTGGGTTGCACCCTCTGAGCCAATCATTACAATATTACCTGGGTTGAGCCTTCTTGAGTCAATCGGTACAATACTAAACGGGCTGCACCTTCTGAGCCAATCATTACAATACTACCTGGGTTGCACCCTCTGAGCCAATCATTACAATATTACCTGGCTTGAGCCCTCTTGAGTCAATCAGTTCAATACTAACCGGGTGGCACCCTCTGAGCCAATCATTACAATATTACCTGAGTTGAACTCTCTGAGCCAATCATTACAATATTACATCATATAAACTTACTGATCACACTCTGACTTGGACACCATTTCTCCTTGGGGTTGCCGTATCAATATTTCTGCCTTTTCCTTTTCGAGGCGAGCCACCTTTTCATTCAACATCTTGTTCAGGTCACTCATTGACTTGCACTTATTCTCTTGGTCCTTGAATCTTTGCTCTGCTTCATCTGCCATCTTAAGAAAGCTGGAATTTTCTTCAGAATTCTTCTCCAACTTTAGAATAAGAAAAAGTATGACAAAAAACAAAGGTCAAATATATCCATTAAAATGCAAATCTTTCATTCATCATTTTAATTACCTGAACTTTCATGTAAACAAGAGTATTGTGCTCTGTATATTGATTTGAAAAATGAAACAAATAGAAAATTGTTTGACAATTTTAAAGAATTGTTATCAAGTATAACATTTTAAAACCCTACAAAGCAATATGTTATGTGTTTGAACCTTTTTTTACCACAGTAAAGCTTCATCCCCTCACTGGTATTTAAAGGAATATTCCTATCAATTGTGGTGTGGATTGTGATGTCATAGCTGCACTTCCAAGGCATGTTTTATTGATTTCTTTGACAATTAAGAACCTCCTTCTTAATTATTGGAAACATTTTTTAGTCAATTATTGAGATGCACCTCACCAGAATATGCTTTGCTTATCTGCTCATGTACCTAATATTCTTTATATTTATTACTTAAAATTTCATAATTTATTCCCATCGAAATATATAAGAAATTGTCTAAGAAATCCCTTTTCTGTGGGAATCTTTGAATTGCAATAGAATACAATATACATGATGAAATGTTAACCAATTTCCTTCTTTACTTATATAATTACACATGTATGAAAATTCACACGAACAAATGTCTCAGGCTAATAGTGTTTGAATAACTAAAGTTTTCTTACCTTCTCGATCTTCTCTGTTAGTAATTTATTCATTTCCTTCAAATTGGACACCTGTTCAGTCAATCCTGCACAACGCTCACAGACCGCTGGGGTGCTTCGAGCTGACCGAGTAACAACACTGCCCCCATCAATCTCCACCATATGCATATGCCCACGAGCCAATTCCTCTCGCAATTCTGCAATTTTGTCCCTGATTACAAAATCAATTTTCATTTATTGTCTTTTTATCAGTGTAATGTGAAAAGTACTCTTGACATACATAAGAAAATTGCAATCAAATATAAACGTAATTCTAATTGCTTCCTACAGTGTCTTGGATTTCTATGAAATGAACAACATCATACACCTCATAATCACAATATGAAGTACACATTAAACATCTTACACCATCTGAACCAGAATTATCATACTTGAGGAGAAGCAAAAATTGTATAAAATGCCCATCAGCAGAAAGATCTCAAACTATGCAAGGAGAAGCATCACTTGTATGAAATGCCCATCAGCAGAAAAGACTCAAACTATGCTAGGAGAAGCATCACTTGTATGAAATGCCCATCAGCAGAAAGACTTAAACTATGCTAGGAGAAGCATCACTTGTATAAAATGCCCATCAGCAAAAAGACTCAAGCTATGCTAGGAGAAGCATCACTTGTATGAAATGCCCATCAGCGGAAAGGCTCAAACTATGCTAGGAGAAGCATAACTTGTATAAAATGCCCATCAGCAGAAAGACTTAAACTATGCTAGGAGAAGCATCACTTGTATAAAATGCCCATCAACAAAAGATCTCAAACTATGCTAGGAAAAGCATCACTTGTATAAAATGCCCATCAGCAGAAAGATCTCAAACTATGCTAGGAGAAGCATCACTTGTATAAAATGCCCATCAGCAAAAAGACTCAAACTATGCTAGGAGAAGCATCACTTGCATAAAATGCCCATCAGCAGAAAGATCTCAAACTATGCTAGGAGAAGCATCACTTGTATAAAATGCCCATCAACAGAAAGATTTAAACTATGCTAGGAAAAGCATCACTTGTATAAAATGCCCATCAGCAGAAAGATCTCAAACTATGCTAGGAGAAGCGTCACTTGTATAAAATGCCCATCAGCAAAAAGACTCAAACTATGCTAGGAGAAGCATCACTTGCATAAAATGCCCATCAGCAGAAAGATCTTAAACTATGCTAGGAGAAGCATCACTTGTATAAAATGCCCACCAGCAGAAAGACTCAAACTATGCTAGGAGAAGCATCACTTGTATAAAGTGCCCATCAGCAGAAAGATCTCAAACTATGCTAGGAGAAGCATCACTTGTATAATATGCCCATCAGCAGAAAGATTCAAACTATGCAAGGAAAAGCATCACTTGTATAAAATGCCCACCAGCAGAAAGATCTCAAACTATGCAAGGAGAAGCATCACTTGTATAAAATGCCTATCAGCAGAAAGATCTCAAACTATGCTAGGAGAAGCATCACTTGTATGAAATGCCCATCAACAGAAAGATTTAAACTATGCTAGGAGAAGCATCACTTGCATAAAATGCCCATCAGCAGAAAGATCTCAAACTATGCTAGGAGAAGCATCACTTGTATGAAATGCCCATCAACAGAAAGACTTAAACTATGCTAGGAGAAGCATCACTTGTATAAAATGCCTATCAGCAGAAAGATCTCAAACTATGCTAGGAGAAGCATCACTTGTATGAAATGCCCATCAACAGAAAGACTTAAACTATGCTAGGAGAAGCATCACTTGTATAAAATGCCCATCAGCAGAAAGATCTCAAACTATGCTAGGAAAAGCATCACTTGTATAAAATGCCCATCAGCAGAAAGATCTCAAACTATGCAAGGAGAAGCATCACTTGTATAAAATGCCCATCAACAGAAAGATTTAAACTATGCTAGGAGAAGCATCACTTGCATAAAATGCCCATCAGCAGAAAGATCTTAAACTATGCTAGGAGAAGCATCACTTGTATGAAATGCCCACCAGCAGAAAGATCTCAAACTATGCTAGGAGAAGCATCACTTGTATAAAGTGCCCATCAGCAGAAAGATCTTAAACTATGCAAGGAGAAGCATCACTTGTATAAAATGCCCATCAGCAGAAAGATCTTAAACTATGCTAGGAGAAGCATCACTTGTATAAAGTGCCCATCAGCAGAAAGATCTTAAACTATGCTAGGAGAAGCATCACTTGTATAAAGTGCCCATCAGCAGAAAGATCTTAAACTATGCTAGGAGAAGCATCACTTGTATAAAGTGCCCATCAGCAGAAAGATCTTAAACTATGCAAGGAGAAGCGTCACTTGTATAAAATGCCCATCAGCAGAAAGATCGCAAACTATGCTAGGAAAAGCATCACTTGTATAAAATGCCTATCAGCAGAAAGATCTCAAACTATGCTAGGAAAAGCATCACTTGTATAAAATGCCTATCAGCAGAAAGATCGCAAACTATGCTAGGAAAAGCATCACTTGTATAAAATGCCTATCAGCAGAAAGATCTCAAACTATGCTAGGAAAAGCATCACTTGTATAAAATGCCTATCAGCAGAAAGATCGCAAACTATGCTAGGAAAAGCATCACTTGTATAAAATGCCTATCAGCAGAAAGATCTCAAACTATGCTAGGAAAAGCATTACTTGTATAAAATGCCTATCAGCAGAAAGATCTCAAACTATGCTAGGAAAAGCATCACTTGTATAAAATGCCCATCAGCAGAAAGATCTCAAACTATGCAAGGAGAAGCATCACTTGTATGAAATGCCCATCAGCAGAAAGACTTAAACTATGCAAGGAGAAGCATCACTTGTATAAAATGCCCATCAGCAGAAAGACTTAAACTATGCAAGGAGAAGCGTCACTTGTATAAAATGCCTATCAGCAGAAAGATCTCAAACTATGCTAGGAAAAGCATCACTTGTATAAAATGCCCATCAGCAGAAAGATCGCAAACTATGCTAGGAAAAGCATCACTTGTATAAAATGCCCATCAGCAGAAAGATCTCAAACTATGCTAGGAGAAGCATCACTTGTATAAAATGCCTATCAGCAGAAAGATCTCAAACTATGCTAGGAAAAGCATCACTTGTATAAAATGCCCATCAGCAGAAAGATCTCAAACTATGCAAGGAGAAGCATCACTTGTATGAAATGCCCATCAGCAGAAAGACTTAAACTATGCAAGGAGAAGCATCACTTGTATAAAATGCCCATCAGCAAAAAGACTAAAACTATGCAAGAAGCATCACTTGTATGAAATGCCCATCAGCAGAAAGATCTCAAACTATGCAAGGAGAAGCATCACTTGTATAAAGTGCCCATCAGCAGAAAGATCTTAAACTATGCTAGGAGAAGCATCACTTGTATGAAATGCCCACCAGCAGAAAGATCTCAAACTATGCTAGGAGAAGCATCACTTGTATAAAGTGCCCATCAGCAGAAAGATCTTAAACTATGCAAGGAGAAGCATCACTTGTATAAAATGCCCATCAGCAGAAAGATCTTAAACTATGCTAGGAGAAGCATCACTTGTATAAAGTGCCCATCAGCAGAAAGATCTTAAACTATGCTAGGAGAAGCATCACTTGTATAAAGTGCCCATCAGCAGAAAGATCTTAAACTATGCTAGGAGAAGCATCACTTGTATAAAGTGCCCATCAGCAGAAAGATCTTAAACTATGCAAGGAGAAGCATCACTTGTATAAAATGCCCATCAGCAGAAAGATCTTAAACTATGCTAGGAGAAGCATCACTTGTATAAAGTGCCCATCAGCAGAAAGATCTTAAACTATGCAAGGAGAAGCATCACTTGTATGAAATGCCCATCAGCAGAAAGACTTAAACTATGCTAGGAAAAGCATCACTTGTATAAAATGCCCATCAGCAGAAAGACTTAAACTATGCAAGGAGAAGCATCACTTGTATAAAATGCCTATCAGCAGAAAGATCTCAAACTATGCTAGGAAAAGCATCACTTGTATAAAATGCCCATCAGCAGAAAGATCTCAAACTATGCAAGGAGAAGCATCACTTGTATGAAATGCCCATCAGCAGAAAGACTTAAACTATGCAAGGAGAAGCATCACTTGTATAAAATGCCCATCAGCAAAAAGACTAAAACTATGCAAGAAGCATCACTTGTATGAAATGCCCATCAGCAGAAAGATCTCAAACTATGCTAGGAGAAGCATCACTTGTATAAAATGCCCATCAGCAGAAAGATCGCAAACTATGCTAGGAAAAGCATCACTTGTATAAAATGCCTATCAGCAGAAAGATCTTAAACTATGCTAGGAAAAGCATCACTTGTATAAAATGCCCATCAGCAGAAAGATCTCAAACTATGCTAGGAAAAGCATCACTTGTATAAAATGCCTATCAGCAGAAAGATCTCAAACTATGCTAGGAAAAGCATCACTTGTATAAAATGCCCATCAGCAGAAAGACTTAAACTATGCAAGGAAAAGCATCACTTGTATGAAATGCCCATCAGCAGAAAGACTTAAACTATGCAAGGAGAAGCATCACTTGTATGAAATGCCCATCAGCAGAAAGACTTAAACTATGCAAGGAGAAGCATCACTTGTATGAAATGCCCATCAGCAGAAAGACTTAAACTATGCAAGGAGAAGCATCACTTGTATGAAATGCCCATCAGCAGAAAGATCTCAAACTATGCAAGGAGAAGCATCACTTGTATGAAATGCCCATCAGCAGAAAGACTTAAACTATGCAAGGAAAAGCATCACTTGTATAAAATGCCCATCAGCAGAAAGATCTCAAACTATGCTAGGAGAAGCATCACTTGTATAAAATGCCCATCAGCAGAAAGATCTCAAACTATGCTAGGAGAAGCATCACTTGTATAAAATGCCCATCAGCAGAAAGATCTTAAACTATGCTAGGAAAAGCATCACTTGTATAAAATGCCTATCAGCAGAAAGATCTTAAACTATGCTAGGAAAAGCATCACTTGTATAAAATGCCCATCAGCAGAAAGATCTCAAACTATGCTAGGAAAAGCATCACTTGTATAAAATGCCTATCAGCAGAAAGATCTCAAACTATGCTAGGAAAAGCATCACTTGTATAAAATGCCCATCAGCAGAAAGATCTCAAACTATGCTAGGAAAAGCATCACTTGTATAAAATGCCTATCAGCAGAAAGATCTCAAACTATGCTAGGAAAAGCATCACTTGTATAAAATGCCCATCAGCAGAAAGATCTTAAACTATGCTAGGAAAAGCATCACTTGTATAAAATGCCCATCAGCAGAAAGATCTTAAACTATGCTAGGAGAAGCATCACTTGTATGAAATGCCCATCAGCAGAAAGACTTAAACTATGCAAGGAGAAGCATCACTTGTATAAAATGCCCATCAGCAAAAAGACTAAAACTATGCAAGAAGCATCACTTGTATGAAATGGCCATCAGCAGAAAGACTCAAACTATGCAAGTGATTTGAATGGTTGGTGAGGTTTGCAGTCATGGTTTGATATGAAATGGGTACTTACTCTGCCAGACCCAGCTCTGCCTTCAGATGGTCAAT
Organism: Chiridota heheva; assembly: GCA_020152595.1. Lineage (NCBI taxonomy): Eukaryota > Metazoa > Echinodermata > Holothuroidea > Apodida > Chiridotidae > Chiridota > Chiridota heheva. The sequence continues at coordinate 280,451 of JAIGNY010000962.1, read as the reverse complement.
CTCAGCCTGCATCTGATCAGCATTATGCTTTGGTACTCCAGTAGCCTGCATTGGAAAACCATGTAAATGACTACAGTTCTATTATCAAATACACTAAACAAAACTTACATTTTTTGTAGTCTCACTATAATGGAAAATAGAATATTGCAAATTATTGTTATTAGCAACGAAGAATTGGATGACATTGAAGAAATTGGACAGCATTTTTGTTTGTCAACTTATCTCAATGACAATTGATGAAAAATAGCATGTGACGTTATTAGTGGCACAGGGAAGGCGGTTGGTGGGGCTTGCTTTTTGTATATCGTGTGTTTGCCAACTACATTTCACAAAAACGTCCTTTTCTATTTACAGAATGTAACCCTTTCTGAGCTGAAGTATGCCTTCTAATTAGTGTTTCTCATGGATCCTATCCTACCTGTGATTTAGTCAGGGATCCTAACTGTGTGATTTAGTCAGGGATCCTATCCTATCTGTAATTTAGTCAGGGATCCTATCCTACCTGTAATTTAGTCAGGGATCCTATCCTACCTGTGATTTAGTCAGGGATCCTATCCCGCCTGTGATTTAGTCAGGGATCCTATCTTGTCTGTGATTTAGTCAGGGCTCCTATCCTGCCTGTGATTTAGTCAGGGATCCTATCCTACCTGTAATTTAGTCAGGGATCCTATCCTACCTGTGATTTAGTCAGGGATCCTATCCCAACTGTGATTTAGTCAGGGATCCTATCCTACCTTGTCTGTGATTTAGTCAGGGATCCTATCCTGCCTGTGATTTAGTCAGGGATCCTATCCTGCCTGTGATTTAGTCAGGGATCCTATCCTGCTTGTGATTTAGTCAGTGATCCTATCCTACCTGTGATTTAGTCAGGGATCCTATCCTTTAGTCAGGGATCCTATCCTACCTGTGATTTAGTCAGAGATCCTATCCTGCTTGTGATTTAGTCAGGGCTCCTATCCTGTCTGTGATTTAGTCAGGGCTCCTATCCTACCTGTAATTTAGTCAGGGATCCTATCCTACCTGTGATTTAGTCAGGGCTCCTATCCTGCCTGTGATTTAGTCAGGGATCCTATCCTACCTGTGATTTAGTCAGAGATCCTATCCTGCTTGTGATTTAGTCAGTGATCCTATCCTATCTGTGATTTAGTCAGTGATCCTATCCTGCTTGTGATTTAGTCAGTGATCCTATCCTATCTGTGATTTAGTCAGTGATCCTATCCTGCTTGTGATTTAGTCAGTGATCCTATCCTATCTGTGATTTAGTCAGTGATCCTATCCTACCTGTGATTTAGTCAGTGATCCTATCCTGTCTGTGATTTAGTCAGTGATCCTATCCTGCTTGTGATTTAGTCAGGATCCTATCCTATCTGTGATTTAGTCAGTGATTTAATCCTATCCTGCTTGTGATTTAGTCAGGCTCCCATCCTGCCTGTGATTTAGTCAGGGCTCCTATCCTGCTTGTGATTTAGTCAGGGCTCCTATCCTGCTTGTGATTTAGTCAGGGATCCTATCCTGCTTGTGATTTAGTCAGGGATCCTATCTTGTCTGTGATTTAGTCAGGGATCCTACTTATCTGTGATTTAGTCAGGGATCCTATCCTACCTGTGATTTTAAAGGGATCCTATCTTGTCTGTGATTTAGTCAGTGATCCTATCCTGCTTGTGATTTAGTCAGGGATCCTATCCTGCTTGTGTGATTTAGTCAGGGATCCTATCCTGCTTGTGTGATTTAGTCAGGGGTCCTACCCTACCTGTGATTTAGTCAGTGATCCTATCCTATCTGTGATTTAGTCAGTAATCCTATCCTACCTGTGATTTAGCCAAGATTTCTTTCTGCATCTCAAGCAAGTTGATGACCTGCTGGTCCTCACCGTGCTCCTGATTCAACCTCTCATTTTCCTGCTGGAGCTTCTCAGCTTCATTTCGGAATTCCAGCAATTTCTCCTGTTTTAGAACCGCATCTTGGAGGTTAACCTTTAAATCTGATATCTGCAAGGAGAGACAAGGAATGTTACTATAAATAGATCATCCCTGAAGTTATACTTTGTCAGTTGTGATACATATAAATCAATATCAAGAAAATTAATTATTTTGTGAAGACAAAGAATGAGAGCCTTGTACAACCTTCAAGACAGTCTATTCCATCTTGTAAGTCATTTTCATTGTGCAGTTGAGCATGCTGAGATACAGGATGTAGTGGATTGCAGAGATTTATTGACATGTACAGCTAAGCTAAATCCATCAGAAGAAGTTGTGGATTGCAGAGGTTTGTTGATATGTACAGCTAAGCTAAATCCATCAATGGATGTTGTGGATTGCAGAGATTTGTTGACATGTACAGCATAGCTAAATCCATCAGAGGATGTTGTGGATTGCAGAGATTTGTTGACATGTACAGCTAAGCTAAATCCATCTGAGGATGTTGTAAATTGCAGATATCTATTGACATGTACAGCTAAGCTAAATCCATCACAGGATGTTGTGAACTGCAGAGATTTGTTGACATGTACAGCTAAGCTAAATCCATCTGAGGATGTTGTGGATTGCAGAGATTTATTGACATGTACAGCTAAGCTAAATCCACCTGAGGATGTTGTGGATTGCAGAGATTTATTGACATGTACAGCTAAGCTAAATCCATCAGAGGATGTTGTAGATTGCAGATATTTATTGACATGTACAGCTAAGCTAAATCCATCTGAGGATGTTGTGGATTGCAGAGATTTAATGACATGTACAGCTAAGCTAAATCCATCAGAGAATGTTGTAGATTGCAGAGATTTATTGACATGTACAGTACAGCTAAGCTAAATCCATCAGAGGATGTTGTGGATTGCAGAGATTTATTGACATGTACAGCTAAGCTAAATCCATCTGAGGATGTTGTGGATTACGGAGATTTGTTGACATGTACAGCTAAGCTATATCCATCAGAGGATGTAGTGGATTGCAGAGATTTGTTGACATGTACAGCTAAGCTAAATCCATCAGAGGATGTTGTGGGTTGCAGAGATTTATTGACATGTACAGCTGAGCTAAATCCATCAGAGGATGTTGTGGATTGCAGAGATTTATTGACATGTACAGTACAGCATAGCTAAATCCATCAGAGGATGTTGTGGATTGCAGAGATTTGTTGACATGTACAGCTAAGCTAAATCCATCAGAGGATGTTGTGGATTGCAGAGATTTGTTGACATGTACAGCTAAGCTAAATCCATCAGAGGATGTTGTGGATTGCAGAGATTTATTGACATGTACAGCTAAGCTAAATCCATCAGAGGATGTTGTGGATTGCAGAGATTTGTTGACATGTACAGCTAAGCTAAATCCATCAGAGGATGTTGTGGATTGCAGAGATTTGTTGACATGTACAGCATAGCTAAATCCATCAGAGGATGTTGTAGATTGCAGAGATTTGTTGACATGTACAGGTAAGCTAAATCCATCTGAGGATGTTGTGGATTGCAGAGATTTGTTGACATGTACAGCTAAGCTAAATCCATCAGAGGATGTTGTAGATTGCAGAGATTTATTGACATGTACAGCTGAGTTAAATCCATCAGAGGATGTTGTGGATTGAAGAGATTTGTTGACATGTACAGCTAAGCTAAATCCATTAAAGGATGTGGTGGATTGCAGAGATTTATTGACATGTACAGCTGAGCTAAATCCATCAGAGGATGTTGTGAACTGCAGAGATTTGTTGAGTGAAGGTGCCAGAGAGGTTTGTAATTTTTGAGGATTGAAGAATGGAGGAGAGGTAGCAGTCAAGGATTAGTCAGTGTCATAAATGGCTTCGTCTGTCTCAGAAGACAATAGACTGCGCCCGAGATTGGTCGTAAAATTAGTGGTTTGGCAGTGATGGCTATGACTGTAAAGTCCAATTCTGGAATGACATGTCTTTGTAGCAGTGTTGGGATGGCTCTCAATTTCCTACAGTCACTCTTCTGTCTCCACTGCTCTTCTCTCTTTGTCTTTACTCTCTTCATTCCCGTCTGGACTTTGCATCTCCACTTTGCACAGTTAGAGGCAACTGCTTCCCAGTCATCTGTTTCAATGTCAGCTGACTTTATGTCTCTCTTGCAGACATCCTTGATGCATAGCATTGCTCGCCCAACCAGTCTGAAGCCTGAAGAGAACTTGTTGTAAAGTACATCCTTTGTGCTGTGCCTATCCTACATGTGACGAAAGTGGCCAATCCAGCATAGCTACCTCTGGGACAACAAAGTGAAAACTGGGTATTCCCTCTGTGGAATATGATTCATGTGCCCTTCTGTATATGTTTTTAAGACTCCATTTTTTAAGAGTACTGGTAATACACTAAATCTATACTGTCAAACCATGCTTGTTTTGACCAAGTATGCGACAAATGACTTAGAACAATAACGATAGAACAATAACACAAGCTTTTACAATTGAATTACTGAAAAGTACAGCAGCTGCAACCATTAAAAGCTTACATTGATTCTTAAAGGAACAATGGCAATTTGGATAGTTACTCGCTTTTACAGTTATAATTAAACATTACCAATAACTTGACACATGAATTTCTGCACATCATCTAAGCCGACTGCAACTTTAATTTATGAAATAAAACTCCCTTTACACCACATTCTGTAGTAAGGTTGTGACCATTTTTCATTTACATCATGAATTAATAGTATTTTTCTATACATTTTAAGAAATGATTGCATAAATTACAACAAATTTGTGAAAAGGCATGAAGATTGTGTAAAGCATACATTGTATGCTGTTAATAATGCTTGTTTCTCCTACACTCAAAACATGGAATGAAGGAGAAGCAAAATGTTTAGAACCAAGAATTGAAAACGATACACAACACAATGACAACAAGACATAAATTTATCTTTCGTTTAAAAACTTCCAAAAAACATTAGCAGGACCACAGTGGGAGAAGTGTGGCTCAGTGGTATAATTTGCATCTTCCAACCATGAGGTTTTATGTTCGAATCAAGATCAAAACTGGCATCTGGTTTCTCATCTGAACCCAAATCTAGACAGAAAACTTTGTATGTTTGTACACAAGACTGTCAGTGGCTGTAGCTAGCACATGTGATATATAAATTGGGATCACAAGACTGTCAGTGGCTGTAGCTAGCACATGTGATATATAGATTAGGATTACAAGACTGTCAGTGGCTGTAGCTAGCACATGTGATATATAGATTAGGATCACAAGACTGTCAGTGGCTGTAGCTAGCACATGTGATATATAGATTAGGATCACAAGACTGTCAGTGGCTGTAGCTAGCACATGTGATATATAGATTGGGATCACAAGACTGTCAGTGGCTGTAGCTAGCACATGTGATATATAGATTAGGATCACAAGACTGTCAGTGGCTGTAGCTAGCACATGTGATATATAGATTGGGATCACAAGACTGTCAGTGGCTGTAGCTAGCACATGTGATATATAGATTGGGATCAAAAGACTGTCAGTGGCTGTAACTAGCACATGAGATATATAGATTGGGATCACAAGACTGCCAGTGGATGTAGCTAGCACATGTGATATATAGATTGGGATTACAAGACTGTTAGTGGCTGTAGCTAGCACATGTGATATATAGATTGGGATCACAAGACAGTCAGTGGCTGTAGCTAGCACATGTGATATATAGATTGGGATCACAAGACTGTCAGTGGCTGTAGCTAGCACATGTGATATATAGATTGGGATTACAAGACTGTTAGTGGCTGTCGCTAGCACATGTGATATATAAATTGGGATCACAAGACTGTCAGTGGCTGTAGCTAGCACATGTGATATATAGATTGGGATCACAAGACTGTCAGTGGCTAAAGCTAGCACATGTGATATATAGATTGGGATCACAAGACTGTCAGTGGCTGTCGCTAGCACATGTGATATATAGATTGGGATCACAAGACTGTTAGTGGCTGTCGCTAGCACATGTGATATATAAATTGGGATCACAAGACTGTCAGTGGCTGTAGCTAGCACATGTGATATATAGATTGGGATCACAAGACTGTCAGTGGCTGTAGCTAGCACATGTGATATATAGATTGGGATCACAAGACCGTCAGTGGCTATAGCTAGCACATGTGATACATAGATTGGGATCACAAGACTGTCAGTGGCTGTAGCTAGCACATGTGATATATAGATTGGGATCACAAGACTGTCAGTGGCTGTAGCTAGCACATGTGATATATAAATTGGGATCACAAGACCGTCAGTGGCTGTAGCTAGCACATGTGATACATAGATTGGGATCACAAGACTGTCAGTGGCTGTAGCTAGCACATGTGATACATAGATTGGGATCACAAGACTGTCAGTGGCTGTAGCTAGCACATGTGATACATAGATTGGGATCACAAGACTGTCAGTGGCTGTAGCTAGCACATGTGATGTATAGATTGGGATCACAAGACTGTCAGTGGCTGTAGCTAGCACATGTGATGTATAGATTGGGATCACAAGACTGTCAGTGGCTGTAGCTAGCACATGTGATATATAGATTAGGATCACAAGACTGTCAGTGGCTGTAGCTAGCACATGTGATATATAGATTGGGATCACAAGACTGCCAGTGGCTGTAGCTAGCACATGTGATATATAGATTGGGATCACAAGACTGTCAGTGGCTGTAGCTAGCACATGTGATATATAGATTGGGATCACAACACTGTTAGTGGCTGTAGCTAGCACATGTGATATATAGATTAGGATCACAAGACTGTCAGTGGCTGTAGCTAGCACATGTGATATATAGATTGGGATTACAAGACTGTCAGTGGCTGTAGCTAGCACATGTGATATATAGATTGGGATCACAAGACTGTCAGTGGCTGTAGCTGACACATGTGATGTATAGATTAGGATCACAAGACTGTCAGTGGCTGTAGCTAGCACATGTGATACATAGATTGGGATCACAAGACTGTCAGTGGCTGTAGCTAGCACATGTGATATATAGATTGGGATCACAAGACTGGCAGTGGCTGTAGCTAGCACATGTGATATATAGATTGGGATCACAAGACTGTCAGTGGCTGTAGCTAGCACATGATGTGATATATAGATTGGGATCACAAGACTGTCAGTGGCTGTAGCTAACACATGTGATATATAGATTGGGATCACAAAGGAACTGGAAGGATCATGTTATGTAAACAAACAAACAAACCAGAAGTCCTGCACACAAATGATGGATCTTCAGACAGACATAATCTTTGCCATGCAAATGGAGAAATAGAAGGTGATATCGTACATTATAAACTCCACAAGAAGCACAAACACTAAATGAAACAAATTCACCTTTTCAGGGTAATTTATTGAGTCACAACTCACAACAGCAGAATACGAGGTATTTACCTGTCATTCGTTTCATCAATAAATCTCTAATGAAACAAAAATCAAATTAATTATCAACAATAAGTTGTTAAAAGTGCCATACATATAAATATAATGAACAAAATATATAAAGAAATACAACAAATGGAATACACAACAATATATAAAATATGTTAAATTGAACAAAGTTTATAATAGAGGTAGATGCTCAGTTTGGACATAAACCAAACCTCAACAATTCCTATCGCCATGGTCACCATGCAATAAAAACTTACATTTTGGCAACCAAAAATGTGAAAAATTATTATTTCATTTGCCAGAGAAATAACACTTGATGTATCACCTGGCGAACAAAATAAAAGTTTGTTTGAGTAAGAAATGGTCTGAAAATATTTTGGTGCATGAAATGTGTTTACAATATTCTTCTCTTCTTTATTGCCCCAAAATTACTGGAAGTCCTAATTCCAAATTTTTTAATTCCGAATTTTCACACTGTAAATTTGTCCCAACAAGACCCATGGTGCCAAAACAATTTAAGTATGATATCATACCACTGAGCAGCAGTATCATATGGATGTACATAGGCCCGTTAGACAGTTAGCACACTTAATACATGCAGAGGTATCGGAGAAAAATATATAATTATTTTCCTATGGAAAAATAACCATACTGTTTGCTTTAAGATCAGTCTTTACTTTCGATAATTGTTCTGTGCATTTTTGAAATTAAAAAATTGTCATTAAAGTATGATGCAGGAAAACCTTTGAGCAAAGAAGATTTTTTCATTCAAAAAATATAATCCCAAACACTTTGTTGTACTGGTGAGTAACTTAAACTATTTTGGCGATCAAAATTGTGGAAATGGGGCTACATGGTCGCCAGTTTTTTTCTGAAATGGCAATCACAAAGCAGACACAATTGTCGAGGGTTGACATGAACACTCGACTTAGCGGGTATACATTTTAAATCATTTGGAAGAGAATGTCATAATTTGGGGCCAGCAACTGAAAAAGCATGTTTGCTGTAGGAAAGACCTTTGCTTTTAAGAAGAAGGGTAATAAATTTTGTATGACAGGCGGTACATTTGTAATGCTTTAAATTTATTTAGAGTCCCTTTGGGCAGATGTCAGCAGCCTTCTCTGTGATTGGGGCACCGCCTCCTCATCTTACCTAAGATGACTAGCCAAACTTGTAGAAAAAGCCAAACCAGTGGGAAACCTTCATGGTTGGAGCTGCTAAGAGAAAGTGGTATAGAAAAAGGTGAAATTCGAGTCAAATTTCCAGACCAGTTCCCAGCCGTGTCGAGTCATCAATACACTAAAGAAAAGTGAGGGATTAAAGAGGTAAACTGGAGGTCAGGACTGGGTAGGTAATGACATTTTTGAGGTCTGTTAGAAGTATGTTAGAATCAGGTCATGGGACCAGATTGCATATTTATAGCATGGAAGGTAAGATATAACTTTAAGTAACTTAAGTTCTGCCAGCCTCTGTGTATTGTCAGTATACGATGAAATGAGATATCAGACATACAAGATAATTAATCACTAAGTTGCTTGGTTTATAAAGTAAATAATAGGGCCTAAGACACTACCCTGTGGGATGCCAAGTCTCTGGTTTGACGATTGATGAGTCTGAATTTGAACCTTACAAATTCTGTCCACCAAATAAGATTTCAAAATATGTGAAATGAAAATTAATTTCTAGTGAAAGAAGAAAATAATCAAAGAGAAAAAGAAAACAAATGTGACATATTTACGTCTACTGCGAAAGATTTCATGTGGAAGAATATTTGAGAACAGGTTTCCTGAAAAATTTTGACAAGTTTTCTTACAAATATGTATTAATTGTCTTCCTGCGATCTGATCCATTTAAGGATTAGGTCAGGGGTCAAGCAAGTCCATATTATATGAAAGCAGACTTCAAAGAAACAAAAGCATCCCAAAATCTTATTCCATTAAGGAGATATTTAAGTTTAAAGTTATGTGTTACTTGTGTAGAAACAATTGAAATCAGACTTGCGCTGTTTTCCCTTTAGAATATTGACTTGGATTAGGTAAAGGATTTAGGTTTTGAAGGAGAAAAAAAAAATCAAAATCTCTCAAACTGATTCAACCAATAGAATCAGGTTTTTTTACAAACGTTTTACATACCTGACTACGGGCTTGTTCAAACTTTGCATGGAGATCTGACACCTCTGCCTCTTTCCTCCCAAGGTTGCTGGAGAGGGTCTCACACGTGTTCTTCCACTCCTCCATCTCCTCTTGATTCTTGATGGCAGACTCCTTCAAATCCTCATTAGCCCGGTGAAGCATCTAAGGGGAAAAAGATCAACATGATTTCCTGGACACCATTAGAGAATATCTCTTGCCAATTTTGACAAATTGTGAATTTGTTTTGTCTTTGAAAAGTTGGGAAAGTTTATTTTATTTTAAAGGCAGATGCATAAAAGATTTTAGAAAAGAGCTACATGAAAATATGTGGTCATCTTTACGTTTGCTTTCTTCTTGAAGTTTATAACGCACCACGTTTCTTTACAAACCAAAACCAAAAGGTTTTGTGATTCTGATGCTTTCTTTTTTCTTCATATGCTGATTGAATTGCAAAACTTGTATTAACTGTCATGTCATTGCATCGGCCTATCATAAAATATTTGTTCCATCATATTTATTCATGAAGCCACACCCACCATGTAGATCAATAAAAATGTTGACCTCATTAGCATTTGCACAAAAACTAACAACATTATTATAGCAAGTATGATGCAAATAAGTTATTTTGTTGCTTGTTTATTCTATTTCAAGAATTTGTCAGTAAGCTCTGCCTACTTATTACTATTCATGACATCACTACCGCGACATTAAAACATATGTACAGACCATGACCCCTGATACAGCATAAATGTAATATATCGTTCATGAGAAGCAGTACGATGTTTACTTTACATTGAGGACATTCACATTAAGCCACGCCCACCATGCATATCAATGATATCTGTTAATTAGATAAGCATGTACAAAATAACCAACAAAATTATCATGCCCAATATGACACAAAATGGACATACTTTTTTATCACTTTAAGCCCCGCCCACTAACTAATATGCATGATATCACCACCAAAAACAATTGGGCACAATTACAGACCATGGGCTATCTGTGTACCAAATATGACATAAATCCAGTTGATCTTGAGATACCGTGTTTACAAGCTCTATTCAGCAAAATCATATTAAGCCCCGCCCACTCAACATTTTTAAAATCATGAACATGGACACACCAGCTGACATAATTATTTCAAATATGAAACAAATTATATGCTGTTGTAAATATATGAACATTTCAAGATTTAACACTAAGCCCCTCCTACTCATTAATATGGATATCACCACCAAAAACAATAGGGCACATCTACAGACCACAGGCTATATGTGTACCAAATATGATGTGAATCCAGTTTACCATTCTTGAGATAAAGTGTTTACAAGTTCTTTTCAGCAAAATCATATCAATTTCCATCCCCTATGCATATTAAAGAAATTCAATGTTTTTACATCATGAATGTGTACACACTAGCTAAAAGCATATTTATACCACATATGAAAGAGAACAGACATGCGGTTGTTAAAAAATTAACATTTCAAGATTTTTACATTAAGCCCTGCCCACTGATTAATATCCATGGTATCACCATCAAAAACAATAAGCCAAATCTACATACCATGGGCTATCTGTGTACCAAATATGAGATGAATCAAGTGTACCATTCTTGAGAAACCAGTGAAGTTTACAAGCTTTTTTTAGCAAAATCATATTGAGCCCCGCCAACTATGCATATTAATATAATTCAGAGATTTTACATCATGAATATGAACACATCAGCTAACACCAAATCTATATCAAATATGAAATTAAACAGACATGCGGTTGCAAAATATGAACAGTTCAAGATTTTTACATTAAGCGCCGCCTACTCAGTATCACCACCAAAAACAAGAGGGCACATCTACAGACCATGGGCTATCTATGTACCACATATGACAAGGATCGAGTGTATCGTTGTTGGGATATTGTGCTTACGAGTTGACCATCACAAACATACATAAGTACGTACATATGTATGTACACTAGAGCTGTGACCGTTTAGCGTGTACACGCTACACGCTCGCAAATCTTGTAAACGTTTACTAAATACTTCATTGCGAGTGATTGTTTTTCATAGTCAGTCTTGCTGTTGAAAATCAATTTTGTCATTCATGATTCAATCACACACATCCCCTGACAAAATTCCAATCAATGACATTTTACAAACTGTAAACCTGATTAGCATAATCCTTTTCAAATGTGCGAATCACAAATGTGCAGTAATCATTAATGAATGGGGATATTATGTACTTTGATTTCACCAAAATCGGGTGTAATCTAACTTGTAAAATGCACCGCAATTGTACCGCAGTAAACAGTGAAACTAACAATAGGCCACAATGTTAACAATAGGCCTAACGTTAGCCACAAAGCTTAAAATCCCAAGCAATCAAGGCCCATTTTACCAAGCTGTTAAATCGGCCAAAATACACTTGAAAAATACTTGAATCGTGACAATCAGTACATTTACATGTAAATATTACCTGATGAGTCAAATAAATTTTGCAAGAAAGAAAAAATATTGCATAACAAACAAACAGAAAAAGGTTTTAACAGAGCTGAAATTCTGCATGCGTTGCAAAGATGGCGGCCATTTTTTCGAGAGGACTGATATCTAGAACTTCCTGGTGGTGGCGTAGTTTTGAAATGTTTTACGGCAAGGTATATCATAGGCCTAGTATGCAAGATTTTTACAGAAGAACTTTGAAAGCCGTAGCGAATAGGGAAAAAAAAAATACCCGATGTTGAGTTTAAATGACATTAAAAGAAAGTTCTTTCTAAACTGAATTTCCATGCATATTTTCCATAAAAATGATGATTTATACTGTAGAAGTAAACTTTTTACAATTTGGAAAGCAAAACTCAGCGTCTATTGGGCAATGAAGTCAGTACTTTTGCCATACTGGTTGCCCAATTTTTTTTACTTCGCCTCGTAGTTTTGGAGCAACTTTGGTGTATTGTCGAAAATTACAGGCTAAACGCATGTACACGATACATGTTCGCTTTTTTTTGGCGTGTACACGTTTACTAAAATCCCTAAACGTTCACAGCTTTAATGTACACACACCCATACATACATACACCCATACATACATACACCCATACATACGTACACCCACCAATACATACATATAAACACACATACCCACATGCCATCATGACTGCATAGATACCTGATGCTATTGCATTGGAACCAAAATAAAGATTGACAAAAAGATACACAATCAAGGCCAAGTAAAGAAAACATGTGTTATACATGTTATTAAAGAATGGATAGCACTGCTGATTTTTCTATGTGACTGATTATTGTCCATCAGTTCAAATTTTTTTTTTTTTCATTTGCACCTTAAAAGATTGGTCCACCAGTAAGTCCATTTCCAACCGAAGGTCAATGAACCTTAGGATTTACTTGTTTTTATATCAAATATTACAACAATGAAGGTCATGCGTCTACTGTGACAGCAAGGACAACATGTCTTATATGGTACATATGTGTAGTATAACAATGAAGGTCATGCGCACTGTGACATGTATCAAGCAACATGTCTTATATGGTGCATATGTGTAGTATAACAATGAAGGTCATGCGTACACTGTGACATGTATCAAGCAACATGTCTTATATGGTGCATATGTGTAGTATAACAATGAAGGTCATGTGTGTACTGTGACATGTATCCAGCAACATGTCTTATATGGTGCATGTGTGTAGTATAATCTTTTTTGTTAGTCTGAAATAAGAAGGAAAATCAATCAATCCCTTAAGATGTTCCAACTAAAGTCTGAGAAAAAATCGAATAGAATGAAAGTGAATGCAAAGTTTTTCACTCGGTAAAAGCATAGGTTACCTGTTCCAATTCCTGGCATTTTGACTGGGATTTGATCTTCTCATTTCTTGTTTCTTTCATCCCTTCTCGCAGCTCAAGATGCTGCTCATCCAACTGAGATCTTTCTTTATTAAAGTCTGCCATCATTTGTTCAATCGACTAAAGAAGAGAATGACATGAATAGAAGGTCTTTTATTTTGGCAAAAACCTTGAGAAAGTTATGAAAAATTATAAATTGATAGCCCAATTTAAGTGTAATTCATGAAACTGTGAACAATAGAATACAACAATTTCATACGTTTAAATTTCAGTTTCTTTTGCATACAAACAACTGAAATCAGATTAGTTGCGTCTTCACATCCTTACATTCCTCAAATGTATTTAAACATATTCTTGAATTTGTTGATGAGGTTTTGTGGATTAAATCCATTGGGTACGACAGGAAAGTAAGAAAATAGCATTAAGAATTTTTGGCCCTTAGACCCCTCCAACCCGACACTCGATTTTCTTAAAATCAGGGGTAATCAACACCATTCAACCCTAAAGACTCTTCACGATTCATTGACTAGCAACCTGCTATTGTTACACCATACACAACACAAGGGTAATCTATACCTTCTTAACTGACAGCATCTTCCTAGTCTATCAACAGTTCACTTGTTAGTAACCAGCTACTGTTACACTGTACACAATAGGTCATTCATCTGGGGCTCAAGCTACATAACTGCTGTTCAGTGACTTTGTCTACCTACTGTGGTGTAGCGGTTATCATACATGTCTACAGACCACGAGGCCCTGGATTCAAGCCTGGGTTGGGTAAACACGCCAGTGCACCACAACTAGTTATCAAAGGCCGTGGACATTGACTTGGTTGCCAATGTTATGTCTGTCCGTAACCGAATACGCAGGAAACGACCCCGTCATTGTAATTGTGTGTTCACTCGTCGTCGTCGTCGGGAGGACTTTGTGCAAAACCCATGAATGATTGATGGACCATTCCTTGTAAGGATGATTATTTCCTTATGGAATTTATTTTAAGTGGTTATGATTTACCACCAGAAGAAATTTTGGAAATAACTACTTTCAATTAGTAATTAAAACTGTCGGAAGAACAATGAGGTTATTTAAAATTAAACGAGCTTTCAAGGATGCACTTACTTTTCACTTTGTTCAGATTTTCACATATTACTACAAGTCTCAATATATCTTTGAATTGTATCAGATATTTTATGACATAAGAAGCTGAAGGTTACTACCTCACCCAGTAACTCAGAACACATATGAAAGTAATCTTTATACATAAAACACTTCTTATCGTTATATCCATTGAGTCACAAAAAGAGACCCATGACTTACCTAGACATCAATGAAAAATTAAAATACTACAAAACATCCTTGTGGCATGATGCAATTATTTGTACAGTCATTTACTTCCCAAACTACAACCCCGTCCCACATGTCAACCCACCCTGTTCTACATGCCGACCCACCCTGTCCCATACGCAAACCCACCCTTCCAACCTACCTTGTCCCACCGCCAACCAATGCAAAAAAACATTTTTCATTAAATAATTTATCTGAAATCCAGAACCCACCACATGTCCCACATGTCATTCCACCCTGTTCCAAATTTCCTATCCCACATGCCACCGAACGCAGCCCTACATACAATCTCACCCTGTACCACATGAAATCCCACCCTGTACCACATGCCACCCTACCCTGCCCTACATACAATCCCACCCTGTATCACATAAAATCCCCACCCTCATCCTAATTCCTTATGTCTACCCTACATTCAATTTATTGTTTAAATTTGTTTGATACCCAAAACACCTAATTTCAAATTCTTTTGAGGTGAGAAATCTTTCATTTGCTTTTTCATTCATCCCAAGACTAATAATATCTTAAGTGTAATTTATGTCAGGACTTGAACCAGATGCCGATGCCAGGGTAGTAGAATAGCTCATACTATTCTTTGAATAGTCAAGCTAAAAATGTATAATCAATTTTCATTAATAGTTCATTAATAGTGTTAAGAAAGTAAGGTGATGTCTTCACAAGTCACACAAATTAGTTATTACTTTGTTATCTCCTTGACATGGTGTCTTTATAAGTCACACAAATTAGTTATAACTTTGTTATCTCCTTGAAGTAACAAGATATGGTGGTGTCTTTACAAGTCACACAAATTAGTTATAACTTTGATATCTCCTTGACATGGTGTCTTTAAAGGTCACACAAATTAGTTATAACTTTGATATCTCCTTGAAGTAACAAGATATGGTTATGTCTTCACAAGTCACACAAATTAGTTATAACTTTCATATCTCCTTGAAGTAACAAGATATAATGGTGTCTTCACAAGTCACACAAATTAGTTATAACTTTCATATCTCCTTGACATGGCGTCCTCATAAGTCACACAAATTAATTATAACTTTGGTATCTTCTTGACATGGTGTCTCCACAAGTCACACAAATTACTTATAACTTTGATATCTCCTTGAAGTAACAAGATATGGTGGTATCTTTACAAGTCACACAAATTAGTTTTAACTTTCAAATCTCCTTGAAGTAACAAGATATGGTAATGTGTGCACAAGTCACACAAATCAGTTATAACTTTCATATCTCCTTGACATGGTGTCTTCATAAGTCACACAAATTAGTTATAACTTTCATATCTCCTTGAAGTAACAAGATATAGTGGTGTCTTCACAAGTCACACAAATTAGTTATAACATTGACTTGAAGTAACAAGATATGGTGTATTCATACAAGATAGACAGATATGTCTAACTTCTGAACTTATAGCGGTGGCTTAATTTGGGTGATTGTCCTACAAGACTTTACCTTACTGAGGGTGTCCCTCTCACTGGCTATTCTGTCCTACAAGACTTTACCTTACTGAGGGTGTCCCTCTCACTGGCTATTCTGTCCTACAAGACTTTACCTTACTTAGGGTGTCCCTCTCACTGGCTATTCTGTCCTACAAGACTTTACCTTACTGAGGGTATCCCTCTCACTGGCTATTCTGTCCTACAAGACTTTACCTTACTGAGGGTGTCCCTCTCACCGGCTATTCTCTTGGCCTCGCCCTCCCAATATGACTGCTGCTGCTGAGATGACCTTTTGTCGGCTGTCATGTTACGAAGCTCCTCTTGAGTCTTCTCTAGGTTCTCTTTAGCAGTGGCAAGCTCTGATGAAAGAACTTCACAAACCTATACAAGGTACACATTTATGTTAGAAGTTTTCAAAAAAAATAAACATATCATTAGTGTTGGAAGGGTATTAAAAGTGTTCTAGAGATAAATGAATTACAAGTGTTCTGAAAGAACAAGTATTATAAGTGAACCAAATGTTTAAATGTTCTCAGACAAATTGAATTACAAAGCAAAGTTAATTGGCAAAATGAATATGAAATTGATGATTGATTTAATCATTTTAAGGACCATATACTGCCCTGTTGAAAAGATGAGAATTAAGCTTATTTGCTATATTGTCAGTCGATGTCCATATGAGCCAAAAGGCACCAACAAGGCACCTTAATCTCAAAATTATGCATAAGGATAAAGCATACTCTAATGCTGGAACATATTTTTGTGTCAAAATGGACCTTAATGTCATACTTAATGTCATATATCCAATATTATATTTGTCCTTCACATATCAGGTAATTTGAAGCAGAAACAACAAATTCTTTCCAATCAATAAAAGAAGGAACAGCAAAAAGAAAATTGCCACAACCAAACTATGTCTTTAAAGTTCTTGAAAATCTCCTTTTCATGAAACAAGCTTGACATGTCTTTTTTACCTTCTTCACAGCACTCAATTCCTCCCTCACTGTTTCCAAATCTTCCTCAGATTTCTCAGCGTGTAACTTTGTCTGGGTAACCTCCAGCTGAAGTTCAGTCAGTTTACCATCTAATTCTTGCTTGGCCTGCAAAGAAAAGAATATCATAAAAACTTCAACACGAGTGAACCTTCAATAAAAACCGATAACAAATCAGAAATTCACTTCTCACTCTGTGGATAGGATAGCGAACAGCTCTCAAATTCTCTCAACTAAAAATGTTCTCCCCCTCCCCACACCCATTGGCTTCACCAACAACACACAAGTCCACAGGCTACACCTTTCGTATAATGAAAACTATACCTCCTGTTCATGTTCCTTCTCCAGCAAGGCCTATCTCATCACCTGCTGCATGTCTTTCGTATAATAAAAACTATACCTTTTGTTCATGTTCCTTATCCAGCAAGGCCTGTCGCATCACCTGCTGCATGTCCAGCTTCTCTTGCATGTACCTTTCCTTTGCTGTAGATGCACTGATGAATTTAGAATTCAAGTCCGCATTTTTCTCTTCCACTTCGGATGCTTGTTTTTCATAATAATCTCTCTCCTACAGAAAAAGATCAAATGAAATTTAATTTGATTTAAGAACATTTATTTTAACTCTTCAACATTCACCAAATATAGCATTCTCTTCTTTTCTAAACAGAGATTGCTATAATGACCTTGCTGTACACATCTAAAACAAAGATTGCTATAATGACCTTGCTGTACTTATCTAAAACAAAGATTGCTATAATGACCTAGCTGTACACATCTAAAACAAAGATTGCTATATTGACCTTGCTGTACACATCTAAAACAAAGATTGCTATAATGATCTTGCTGTACACATCTAAAACAAAGATTGCTATAATGACCTAGCTGTACACATCTAAAACAAAAATTGCTATAATGACCTTGCTGTACACATCTAAAACAAAGATTGCTATAATGACCTTGCTGTACACATCTAAAACAAAGATTGCTATAATGACCTTGCTGTACACATCTAAAACAAAGATTGCTATAATGACCTAGCTGTACACATCTAAAACAAAGATCGCTATAATGACCTTGCTGTACACATCTAAAACAAAGATTGCTATGATGACCTAGCTGTACACATCTAAAACAAAGATTGCTATAATGACCTTGCTGTACACATCTAAAACAAAGATTGCTATAATGACCTTGCTGTACACATCTAAAACAAAGATTGCTATAATGACCTTGCTGTACACATCTAAAACAAAGATCGCTATAATGACCTTGCTGTACACATCTAAAACAAAGATTGCTATAATGACCTTGCTGTACACATCTAAAACAAAGATTGCTATGATGACCTTGCTGTACACATCTAAAACAAAGATTGCTATAATGACCTTGCTGTACACATCTAAAACAAAGATTGCTATAATGACCTTGCTGTACACATCTAAAACAAAGATTGCTATAATGACCTTGCTGTACACATCTGAAACAAAGATCGCTATAATGACCTTGCTGTACACATCTAAAACAAAGATTGCTATTATAAACTTGCTGTACACATCTAAACATGAGTAAACCCTCTACAAAAAAAGAAGCAAATATGAAACCAGAACCAAAGTTTTGTGGTTCCGATGCTATTTTTCATACGCTGTCTGATTTGCAAAATGTGTAATAACTATCATGTTAGTGCATATCATGAAATATTTGTTCCATGATATTTATTCATAAGCCACACCCATCATGTAGATCAATAAAAATGTTGACAACATTAGCATTTGCACAATAATTAAAAACATTATCATATAGCAAGTATGATGCAAAAATGGTTGCTCATTTACCCTAATTAAACAATTTGTTAGTAAGTTTCACTCACTTATTAATATTCATGACATCACTACCACAATATTGAACATATGTACAGACCATGACCCATCTGTGTACAACATATGGCATAAATCCGATGGTGTTTACATCATTTAGCACTTTTGCATTAAGCCATGCATACTAATGGGATCTGCTGATAACATAAGCATGTACACAATAACCAACAAATTTATCATGCCCCAATATGACGCAAAACGAAAATAAAGTTGCTCATTTATCACTTTTTAAAAAATTTCATTACAAGCTCCGCCCACTTATTAATATGCGTGTATTACCACCAAAAACATTAGGGAACATCTGCAGACCATGAGATATTTGTGTATCACATATGACATGAATCCATATCATAGTTTTTGAGATATCGGGGTTTACAAACTTTTTGATTACAAAATCATATTAAACCCCACCCACTACGCATATTAATGAAAGTCAACGTTTTCATACAATGACCACATACACACTACCAAACATTATTAATATAACAAATATGAAACATAACAGACATGTGATTGTCAAAATAAGAGCATTTCAAGATTTTTGTAGTAAGCCCTGCCTACTTATTAATATGAATGATATCACCACCAAAACAGTAGAGCACATGTACAGGCCATGAGCTATATGTGTACCACACATTACGTGAATAATGTTAATACCTTTTTAGATACCATGATTAAAAGCTTTTTGTTTACAAAATCATATCAAACCCCGCCTACTACGCATATTTAATAACAAAATTCAAAGTTTTTGTACAATGAACTAAACACACTACCCAACATCATTGTTACAACAAATATGAAACAAAACAGACATGTGATTGTTAAAATAAGAGCATTTTAAGATTTTAATATTAAGCCCACCTACTCATTAATATGCAAGATATCACCACCAAAAACAATAGGGCACATCTACAGCCCATTGGCTATCAGTGTACCAAATATGACATAAATCCAGTTTACCGTTCTTGAGATACCGTGTTTACAAGCTCTCTTCAATATTTAGCCCCACCCACTATCAATGAAATTCAACATGTTTACAACATGATCATGCACACACCAGCTACATCATAATTGTACCACATATGAAACAAAACAGACATGCGGTTGTTAAACATGACATTTCAAATTGTTTACATTAAGTGCCGCCCACTCATCATCAAAAACAATAGGGCACACCTACAGATCATGGGCTATCTGTGTACTACATATGCATGAATCCAGCATATCGTTCTTGAGAAATGGTGTTTACCAGCTGGCCATTACAAACATACATACATACACACACATACATACATACACCCTTACACACACATACATACACACCCACAACATCATCACCAACATTTGATATTTATCTTTACCAATCAACATTTCATCTTTACCAATCAACATTTGATTTTTACCAATCAACATTTCATCTTTACCAATCAACATTTATCTTTACCAATCAACATTTCATCTTTACCAATCAACATTTGATTTTTACCAATCAACATTTCATCTTTACCAATCAACATTTATCTTTACCAATCAACATTTCATCTTTACCAATCAACATTTGATTTTTACCAATCAACATTTCATCTTTACCAATCAACATTTATCTTTACCAATCAACATTTCATCTTTACCAATCAACATTTGATTTTTACCAATCAACATTTCATCTTTACCAATCAACATTTCATCTTTACCAATCAACATTTCATCTTTACCAATCAACTTTTGATCTTTACCAATCAACATTTGATCTTAACCAATCAACTTTTGATCATTACCCATCAACTAATGATCTTTACCAATCAACTTTTCAATCTAAAAAACTACTTTAATGCAGGAAAGAAACTAAAAGAATAACGTTAAGTTTTTGAGCTGTCTTTCCATTCATTCATCATAAATTT
This sequence comes from Chiridota heheva, assembly GCA_020152595.1. Classification (NCBI taxonomy): domain Eukaryota; kingdom Metazoa; phylum Echinodermata; class Holothuroidea; order Apodida; family Chiridotidae; genus Chiridota; species Chiridota heheva. The sequence continues at coordinate 259,523 of JAIGNY010000962.1, read as the reverse complement.
GTTAACACTGACAAATAATCAAAACTTGACAATTAGGCTTGTTTTTACAATTTCAAACACTTGTTTTATTCTCATAAATGTATGCTCTTTTAAGCAGAAACTTTGGAATTGTTCTATGGAACAAGAATAATTATAGATGAAGAATTATACATGGTATACAAAACTTACTGTTGCTGTACACACAATTTCATAAGCTGCAGCTCAAAGTTACCCCGCTTACCGTAGCGGGAAAATTTACAAGAGTTTTATTTACCTTCCATGCTATAAATATGCAATCTGGTCAATTCTATCGCACTTCTAACCCAACTAAAAATGTAGTTACCAACCCGGCCCTAACCTCCAAAACACCTCTAACATCCCTCACTTAACATTCCACCAAGGCCTGAATGAGAGGGGGGGCGGGACGCATGGAAGGTAAGTTTAACTCTCGTAAATATCCCCGGTAAGTGGGGTAAATTTACTTCAAGTTATATCTTACCCTCCATGCTATAAATATGCAATCAGATTGCAACCGAGGATCGAAAGGAAGGTAGTTTAGGTCGAAGCCCACACAAAAGGCTGGTCCTAAAACTCGCATTAGTTTTATCCTACTTAAAGGATTAGTTTCCTTATCATCTTAAAAAGGACAAAAAAAACCTCTGAATAGGAATTACTAAACAATAGTAAATTACTCCTAGTTACAGTCAAGCCAAACAGGTCACTACCCGTTAGCTGTAAACTGAGGCAATCGCCGCATGAACCCGAGTTAGTAACTCAGAATACATGCCAATCAAAAGAGCGTTCAGACATGATATAAACATCATAGCAGGGTCTAAGATAATGCAGCGAAACTCACCAAGTTTATTCACGAGACGGAACTGGTTGGTAAATACATGATTGAAAACGAAGCTTGTGTTAGCTAAGACGAATTGAGGAATTCACGAAGCCAGGAAACAATTCGTTAGCGCGCAACTTTGGTCAGTGGGGCAACACAAACTTCCAAAGTAGTAAGTCAAGTAAGAACAAGGGAATAAATGCGACAGGTGTTTTCCCAACGGCTGCACAAATTATCCAGTGTAAGGGGCTATGCCTCCAACATGAGTGCATACCCTGGCTGTTCCATGAATAACACCGACCACTTTAAGGAATTGCTTTAAACGCTCCATCATAAGATAGTGTCTCGCGACACAGTATGATGAGATCTCCGTAACAACGACAAACGCTTTTGTAATGCCAACCATTGGCTGAATACTTTTAAAACAATCCTAGACGCCAATTGGGACACCATACCCCATTTTCTGATGGGTCTGAAGGTGCGGAAAGTGACGATACAAGTACCAAATTCGAGAGAAAGATGAAAATAACCTTCTTTGGGAGAAGGCGCACAAATAGCACATCTGCACTTAGTAGTCAGGGGAAAGCAGAAAACTCTTTAAAGCGTTAACTCCTTAAGTGGGCATGTGGGGGTGGGGTGGGAGGGGGTGTGGGGGGAGGTGGGTGGCTCAAGCAGAACTCCTGGAGTTTGTTCCTCCCTGTCTAAAAGTTTGTTTGTTTGTTTTCAAGTTTGTTTGAATAGCTATCAGTATTATGGAGCCGCATGGATCTACGGTAGCGTTATTGTACCACGTATGCTCTACGAGCCGTTAACTCGGTTTACTTCTATTCACCACAGAGTCACAAAGCAAGTGGCTACGTATAGGGGAGTACTGCCATACTCAGTATGAGTTCCGGTAAGAATAACGGCCATAGAGCCATGTAGCTAATGGCTGCTGGTACAAGAAGAATTTAGCTTCCACGAAGCTACACTTCCTATAGAGTTTGATCTATCACCGCTTTACCAACCATGCAACTGTGCTGCTGGTGGGTACACTTCCTGGTTTGCCATACGCTGTACGTTACCCAGTGTAGATCCTGTGGGGCCATAAGGACCCAATCTGCGGAGCCGAATGGCCCCGTAAAGCCTAATTAGGATACCGTATGGACCCAAACGGGCCGTACAATGGAGCCATATAAACCGGTAAAGCTTAGCTATGGAGCCGTATGGTTCCATAGCTAAAATGAACTGTTTTCCTAACAAACATTAAACATTGTTGGTTCTTTAAATGGTCTTTTCGTGGGGGTCATTTACCTTATTAAAGACTGTGGTAAACAATACGTAGGAGAAATGGGGTGAACTCTGCCACAGACATAAAGGGCACAGACATAGAAGGCACAGACATAGAGGGCACAGACAAGAGTTCAAAAAAGGATTAACTCCATTAAGGAAACATTTCAACACATTTTGCAAAAACTTTGAACTAATAGCCATTCAAGCAGTCCCTAACTTTAACAAATCCCAAAGAGAAGCTAAAGAAATGTACCGAATCCATCAATTAGAGACCTTTTCTCCAAAGGGTATTAACATCAAAAAAATCAATAGTCATTCAAATCACATCTTTTCTTTTGACTGTTAGGTGAGTGTATATAAGCTTTTAGATTCACTAGCATTTTTAGACTTAGAGAAGTGAAGTTTACCTTCCCAGGAGATCAAATCACTTAAAGTTTAAAGTTTTTTGTTTTGATTTTTCAATTGTTTGTACAGCCGAGTTTTCCTTTATATTTTCAACTATGCATTCTGTTAAGAAGATCTTGCACCGTATGGTGGAGTCACTTTGTTATTTATATAGCCACAGCATTTTAGTACTCCAGAAAAATAAATCAGACATATCTGAAAATGATTGAAATCTGAGAAAATGCAAGAAATGCAAAAACTTTAAAAAAAGCAGGGGTAGCATGGAAAACACAAACCACTGTAATCTAGGTGTCTGTGGAGATAAAAAGAAAAGATGAATTCTTCCAAAAAGGGAGTGCAAGGGAGACCTCCGTAAGGTCCCTCCTGCGCCCACCAATAGAGCACATAAATTAAAAACTCTTGTCTTAAAATAATGCTAAACATATGAACTCACGCTATGTATGGTAACGTAAAATAATATATAGGCTCTCTTGTACTAACTGTAGCTAGTTGCAGCCGACTTCTCAGCCATCCTGTGGCAACGTATGCATAGTATAATACTAGACTATCCTCGTGGTAGGGCGGGGGCCTAGGGTGAAAAACACATCTACCTAAGAGAATGGAGTCATAAAAACTAGCACACCAGGTACTCTAAGGACTAAAACACCCGCCACGAGAGTGAGTCTCTCTTATTCTAGCCACCCTCTTTGTACGGGCAGATAGAAAAACACTCATAACTTAAGTGTAACCTCAATGGTGAAAGTCCTGTGAGTCGGACCGAATACTTCCTGGGCCCGTGGCCACCTCATCTTACCTCAGATAACTGGAAAAAGCTAGAAGAAAGTGTCAAACAGCATGAAAATTTTCATGATAGGAGCTGCAAGGAAGATCAATGTTAGAACAGCAACACGCTGAAAAGAAGTGAGGGATGTTAGAGGTATTATGGAGGTTAGAGTTGGGTTGGTAACTACGTTTTAAGGTTGGTTAGAAGTGTGTTCGAATCAGGTCATTGGACCAGATTACATATTTATAGCATGGAAGGTAAGAATCAGGGCATTGGACCAGATTGCATATTTATAGCATGGAAGGTAAGAATCAGGTCATTGGACCAGATTGCATATTTATTGCATGGAAGGTAAGAAATAACTTGGAAGTAAATATACTGGTAAATCCAAGATCACTGATTGGTTGTAAATTCAAGATCACTGATTGGTTGTAAATCTAAGATCACTGATTGGTTGTAAATCCAAGATCACTGATTGGTTATAGGATGATCAAAATAATGATATGGATGTCTGATTTATCCTATAAACCTAAGACTTTAATATTGAATCAAGCATGGGTATCCTGTTTCACTTACTTTGACAAGCTTCTCTAGTTGTTCTTTAGTCTTCTCATAATCATGTTTCAGCTCATTACTTGTCCTTGTCTCATGAGCCACCTTCCTTTGAAGTTCATTATTATGCACTGCCAATACTTCTCCAGTCTATGGAGACAGACACAATATGGACATGAAGTTTTATTTGAATCCTCATGGTGCAGGAAACAGACTACATTAATCTCTTATCGCAATCTGAGAATAAACCACTGAAGTGTTTGCTAAACAAAGTATGAATTAAAGAGAAACAAACGATAGCAAACAAATATCTCAATGGCATCTTTTTCTGAGTTTTCTTCTTAACAATTACTTGAATGTTTGTTGACTCTTTTAGCAATACAAAGTCTATTTGTAATTTGAGTGTCCATTTTCTAATGGTACTGAGTTCAATTCCCAGCCCCAATACTGTGTTTACTTTATTCTTTCACTAACTGCCCATTATGCCTGCTGGCACATAGGGCAGCAAGCAGGGTCTTCCACTTCTACCTGTCCTTAGCCATCTTTTCCAAGCTCCTCCAGGAGTCTCTCTGTTCTACTCATATGCAATGCAAATAAACACCAGTGTTGCTGGGGTGTGGCAATCTGCCCAGGAGGAGCATCCGCTTGCACCACAGAAATCAAGGATAAGCACTGGCCTATTAACCTGTGAAAGCTTTTAACGTTTAACTTTAACAACTGTTTACAGTTTCATCTAGTCATCTTTTGGCAAGAATTATATGCATTCATTAACAGGGGAATAACCAAAGCAACATAACAGCATGGTCAGGGGGGTTACTGAAGCAACACAACAACATGGTCAGAGGGGTTACTGAAGCAACACAAGAGCATGGTCAGGGGATAACTGAAGCAAATATCAGCATGGTTAGAGAATTACTGAAGCAACACAACAGCATGGTCAGGGGGATTAATGAAGAAACACAACAGCATGGTCAGAGGGATTACTGAAGCAATTAACAGGATTGTCAAGAAAGTTACTGAAGCAACACAACAATATGGTCAGGGGGATTACTGAAGCAACATTACAGCATGATTAGGATTACTGAAGCAACACAACAACAAGGTCAGGGGGGTTACTGAAGCAACATTACAGCATGATTAGGATTACTGAAGCAACACAACATCATGGTCATGGGATTACTGAAGCAGCACAACAGCATAGTTAGGGAGATTACTGAAGCTTCACAACATCATGGTCAGGGGGATTACTGAAGCAATTAACATGATTGTCAAGAAGGTTACTAAAGCAACACAACAACATGGTCAGGGAGATACTGAAGCAACATAACAGCATGGTCAGGGGGATGACTAAAGCAAAACAACATCATGGTCAAGAGGATTACTGAAGCAACACAACAGCATGGTCAGGGGGATTACTGAAGCAACACAACAGCACGGTCAGGGGGATTACTGAAGCAACACAACATTATGGTCAGGGAGATTACTGAAGCAACACATCATGGTCAGTGGGATTACTGAAGCAACACACCATTACGGTCAGGAGGATTACTGAAGCAACACAACAGCATGGTCAGGGGGATTACTGAAGCAACACAAAAGCATGGTCAGGGGGATTACTGAAGCAACACAATGGCATGGTCAGGGGGATTACTAAAGCAACACAACATCATGGTCAGAGGGATGACTGAAGCAACACATCATGGTCAGGGGGATTACTGAAGCAACACAACAGCATGGTCAGGGGGGATTACTAAAGCTACACAACATCATGGTCAGGGGGATTACTGAAGCAAAACAACAGCATGGTCAGGGGGATTACTGAAGCAACACAACATCATGGTCAGGTTGATTACTGAAGCAAATACAAAGAAAGTTTTTTGGTACTCACCTCTCTTAGTTTATCAAGATGCTTATTTTCAGCCTCCAGTTTCTCAAGTTTTATTCTTGTAATTTGTAAAGATTCCCTGAGTGCAATTGTTTCTTTCATCATGGTTTCTTTGGTCTGGAATAAAAAGACACGAATAAAGTAGAACTATCGGAAGAACAGCATTTTTGTCTATTCCATCCTAGCACCACAGAGAAGGCTTATTGAGAGACATACATGCAGTAATGGGGCTAGTAGGGGCAGTTGATTTCAAATTACCAGCGCTTTAAAGAATGTACTTTTCTTTTCCTTTATCTTAAATTTTCACATTTTACTACAAGCCTTAACATATTTTAAACTTGTCCCAGATACTTTAATACAAATTAAAGCTCAAGGGTACTACCTCACCCAGTAACTCACAAAATATATGAAAGCGATCTTCATAACTGAAAGCTTTTTAGTTTTATCTATTGAATCACACAGAAGGAAGAGGCCTTGACCTTTCGTATGACAAGAAAAATTGAAGATATTATAGAGCATCCTTGATGCAATGATTTGAGTCATTTACTTAGCAACCTACCCTCTATTCATCTGCCTGTAAAGTTTTCAGTATAAATCAGCCCTAACCTCCAACCAACCTACCCTCTATTCATCTGCCTGTAAAGTTTTCAGTATAAATCAGCTCTAACCTCCAACAAACCTACCCTCTATTCATCTGCCTGTAAAGTTTTCACGATAAATCAGCCCTAACCTCCAACCAACCTACCCTCTATTCAACTGTCCGTAAAGTTTTCAGTTTAAATCAGCTCTTAAACCTCCAACCAACCTACCCTCTATTCATCTGCCTATAAAGTTTTCAGTATAAATCAGCCCTTACCTCCAACCAACCTACCCTCTATTCATCTGCCTGCAAAGTTTTCGGTATAAATCAGCCACAACCTCTAACCAACCTACCCTCTATTCATCTGCCTGTAAAGTTTTCAGTATAAATCAGCCCTTACCTCCAACCAACCTACCCTCTATTCATCTGCCTGCAAAATTTTCGGTATAAATCAGCCCTCACCTCCAACCAACCTACCCTCTATTCATCTGTGTGTAAAGTTTTCTGTATAAACCAGCCCCAACCTCCTACCAACCTACCCTCTATTCATCTGCCTGTAAAGTTTTCAGTATAAATCAGCCCTTACCTCCAACCAACCTACCGTCTATTCAAGTGTCTGTAAAGTTTTCAGTATAATTCAGCTCTAACTCCCAACACAACCCCTACTAAGATGGTAAGAACAAAATCTGGTTAATCATTGCTACCAAAAAATCTTTTTTTGGCATAGCTTATTAATAATGTATTATACATATCTGACACTCATAGGTAAAGAAATTTTATCTCAAATTATTTTTTTTCAAATTAGAAATAAGTTGTCTAAGCTGTCACTGAATTTCAATTCTGTGGGTCACTGACAAGAAAGATGCTGACTTAGCATCTTGTACAGAAATACTTGTACTAGTTGAATGTGTGGCCAGTTTTACCCATATGGTATTTTGGACAAATCAGGCCCAGAAATTAATTGACACTTCCAAACTTTGGGCATAACATTTCTACCAACTCACCCAGTTGTATTCACTATAACATCTCCACCAACTCACCCAGTTGTATCCACCATAACATCTCCACCAACTCACCCAGTTGTATCCACCATAACATCTCTACCAACTCACCCAGTTGTATTCACCATAACATCGCTACCAACTCACCCACTTGTATTCACCATAACATCTCTACCAACTCACCCAGTTGTATGCACCGTAACATCTCTAACAACTCACCCAGTTGTATTCACCATAACATCGCTACCAACTCACCCAGTTGTATTCACTATAACATCTCTACCAACTCACCCAGTTGTATTCACCATAACATCTCTACCAATTCACCCCATGGTATTCACCTTAACATCTCTACCAACTCAACCAGTTGTATTAACTATAACATCTCTACCAACTCACCCAGTTGTATTCACCATAACATCTCTACCAACTCACCCCATGATATTCACCAGAAGATCTCTACCAACTCTCCTCAGGTATTTTGGTGCCTATGACCCTCAATATCAAACAATCAAGAAAACATAAGATTGAATTTTATTTTTGATTTTAGAGTACATACTCAGCAAAAAGACTGAAATGTAACGCTTTTAAGTTGTTAAGAACAGTGAGGACATTTTATTCCGAGGTCCTTACCTCTTTAGAACACAATGGTGCTGACGGTTTCTTTTTAATAAATATTCAAATTGAGCTTTGACCTGACATTTCTATTAGTTTAAACATAGTGCTTTGTTCTTGAGGTTTGTGATGGTAATGATCATTTGAATGTAATCAATGGGGGTCACAATGACACTATGAGATGCAATCACCTTCAGTGAGAATTCTCACACATTCACAAGTAGCAATACCCTAATCTACAGCACAATAATCCTGTTTTCGTATGATTCTTAGGTCTAGATGATATCCTGTTATTGTACGATTCTTAGAGGTCTAGATGATATCCTGTTATTGTACGATTTTTAGAGGTCTAGATGATATCCTGTTATTGTACGATTCTTAAAGGTCTAGATGATATCCTGTTTTCGTATGATTCTTAGAGGTCTAGATGATATCCCGTTTTCGTATAATTCTTAAGTCGAGATGATATCCTGTTTTCGTATGATTCTTAGAGGTCTAGATGATATCCTGTTTTCGTATGATTCTTAGAGGTCTAGATGATATCCTATTTTTGTATGATTCTTAGAGGTCTAGATGATATTCTGTTTTGTATGATTCTTAGAGGTCTAAATGATATTCTGTTTTTCTATGATTCTAGGTCTAGATGATATCCTGTTTTTGTTGGATTCTTAGAGGTCTAGATGATATCCTGATTTTCTGTGATTCTAAGAGGTCTAGATGATATAAAGCTATAGACTTGTCTGCTCCTTTCAATAAAATCTGCTAGATCCCTTCAACAGATATTTTAAACTGTGCTTTCAATTCTGTAATTTAATCCATAGCCTTTGTCTTATATTACCCATCTTGTTACTATACTTCCTATTTTCATCTACCGTATTCGACGTAATTAGCGCCCATGCTCCGGCTTTGTGCTATTCAAACTACATTGTGTGAACTGGTTCTATGATACTAGCCCTACAATAACCACTATGAAAAAAATCAAAAGCGTCAATGCAAAATAAGCAAAAAATGTTAGAAAACTTATTTTAAATCTTCGAATTAATCAAATAAATCATGTTATTAGTCAAAAAATGTTGAATGGGTGCTTATTAGAGCAGGGGCTCTTAATATGTTGTATACGATACTTTGTTTTCATATTTATTCTAATGATTGTTATAGGCCCATCCATCTTCTACTATGATGGTAACTTCCATGTCTAATTTTAAAAAGATGGAAAACTCACTTTTTGGAAGCTTTTATTCTCTTCTTCTATGAGGAGTAGAGTCCTAGATGTTTGCTCTACCATGAGATCTCGCTTAGCTTGCTCAGCCTGAACAGTGGCATAAAGTGCTCGGTACTCCTTTAATTCCCGATCTAACTCATCAACCCTGGAGAAAGAAATATCACATCCATCATTTGAATTGCCAACACAAAATATCCTCAAAAACATGAAATTTTCATTTACTAATATAATATATATATATTTTTTTTTAAATGGCTAAGATAAATGTACTCATGACAAGATTAACATTTTGTATTTATTTTTATGACATAACCTTTGCAACAGTGGTTTTGATCTGCCCAGGATCAGCGGGTAGTTCGCGGTCGAGTGCCCAAAATTTTCATTGGCTCATCAGCCTAAAAGTTCCAGAAGAAGATTATTTCCTTGCCAGAGGAGGAGAGAGTCTGCATTTTATTTAAGATTTGTAAGATAAGAGGATTTGACCAGTGCATGTTGAGGACACCTGTGAGAACTGAATTGGAGTCAGAGAAGATGACAAAGTGAGAGAGGAAAGAGACTTCTGCGAAGATGCTTTGTTGATTGCATGTAAAGTTTAAATTGTAAAAGTCATTGATTAAATGTCGTGTGTGTGGTTTTGAATATTATTGATTTTCAATGTCAAGACCTGTGAATTGCAAACATTTAAACTTTTGGAAGATTATACTAATAAAAGTTTAATCAAAGGTTTGTCTGTTTAAAAGTGTTATCGTAACAGCCCATCATGTTCATAGATCTTTAACAATTAACATGAACACACCTGCTCTGTAGTCTCTCTCTGTGTCTGACTGACACCATCCGCTCACTGATGGACTCCTCCTTGTCCTTCTCAAAGTCAATCAGCTTCTTCTGAAGAGACTACAAGAAAGAAGCACCACAATAAAACATTCAAACATGAATGATAAAAGAAGAAAATTAACAAACTGATTCAAAAATACATTACAATATTTTTAGCTGGATAAAACTTAGGAGCTACATTTGTGTAGTCTGTCAGAGAAGCACCATGCAACCTCTTGTACATGATCAGAATCTTACCTGATTGGCAATACTGAGGCCTTCAATTGTGTGCTGGGTGTCATTGAACTTGCTTTCACAGTCACAAAGTCGCTCAGTTTGTAACTGCCAAAGAGAAAAAAAGTCATGAGCAAAATACATTAGGCCTAATGTAATTATGAATTTTTAATTGACTTACCTAAAATATACATTTACCCCGCTAAACGTAGCAGGGATATTAACGAGAGTTATACTTACCTTCCATGCTATAAATATGCAATCTGGTCATATGACTTGATTCTAACGAACTTCTAACTGACCTTAAAAACATTTACCAGCCCAGTCCTGACCTCCATATTACCTCTAGTAACCCTCACTTAACATTCCACCACCAAGGCCTGAACAAAGAGGAGGCGGGCCGGGATGCATGGGAGGTAAGTATAACTCTTGTAAATATACTCGCTACGCTTAGCGGGGTAAATTTACTTCTAGTTATACCTTACCTTCCATGCTATAAATATGCAATCAGATTGCAACCGAGGATAGGAAGGGAGTTCAGGTCTTAGCACAATTTTCTAAAGGCTGGTCCTAAAACTCGCACTAGTCTTATCCTGCTTAAAGGATGGAATTCCTTCTCCTCTTAAGGATGAAAGACCTCCGAATAGGATCTATCAAAAATAGTAACCCACTCCTATTTATGACAAGAGAATAACGAGGTAAAAATTCTACAGAACAAAGGTTAAACATCCGCGAAACATGCAAACATAATCCGTTAGAACAGAACAGAATCAAACTGTCAATACGCCATGATGAAGACTCACCAGGTTCATCAGAGGACCGGAGCGGTTTAAGGATCAAACCGTCTTTAAAGCTAAACTAAGTCGAAGTTGCCAGAACCGCGGCAGAACCGTGTTAGTAAAATATAAACAAAATCAAAGACGCCGAAGATCGGCAAAATTCCGTTAGTAAAATAACGAAAGAACAATCGCCAAAACAACGACAAAGTTTCGATAGTAGGAATAAACGAAATAAAAAAAGTTGGCCAAAATGTTTAGATTAGTAAAAAGAATAAAGTGCCAGAAATAAAAATTTAACGTAATAACTTCAAGAGAACGAGAACGTTCATTGTACCAAGAATATGATGGCCTGAACAATCCAACGTAGTCTGGTAAGATATGCGAAGACGAATAACCATACCACAGCACAAAGAATCTCATTAAGGAACCCCACCAAAAAGCGCAATTGATTTAGCTATGCCTCGATGATGTGTCTTTTTGTGAATAACGGACGTGATTGCCTGAATAAGGGTGTGACGTCTTTTTTGTAAGGAAGGATGTGGCGTATGTTTAATATAGTGTTGGAGACATCGAACGGGGCACCAGGTCTTGTCCTTTGCCAGTCAGAAAACGTAGCGAGTGACGGAAGGAAAATAGGTTCCTGTAAAAACGCCCCCCGATTCAAAGCAAATATGGCCCTCTTTAAGCAAAAGTGTGTGAATGGCGCCTCTGCGTCTAGCAGAGGCCGCAGAGAGTAAAAATACCGTTTTGATTGTCAGTTTCTTGAGTGGATATTCTGGCAAAGGCTCAAATGGAGCCCGTGCTAATGTCTCGAGAACCACTTGCATATCCCAAGGGGGAGCGAGGTTCCGAACTGAAGGTCTTTGTAAAAACATTCCTTTAATCCATATTTCCAGAGGCTGTGCATCAGTGACAGTCGAGCCATCTAGAAAGCCCCGATGGATAGCTGCTATGGCTGTCCTAAACCCCTTGACTGTATTGATGGATTTATTCAGGTTTAACTGGACCAACAAAAAATCCGCTATGTCACCAAGTATGCGGAGAAATCGATCTATCCTGGCACCAGTCTCGGAACATTCCGAGTCTGGAAGCATACATCCCCAAAGTGAAAACCTTCGGCTTCGGGCTGTCATTTGGGCAGCAGCCTCTGAAAGGCCTTGCAATATAAAGGGATTTGTGGATAAAGGCCACACAGTCAAAGGGACTGCTCTTATTTAATGATTTTCTGGAGCCTGGAATTAAGACAAACTTGTCTGGGAGCTACTAGAAGAAACATTGGACACTGATTGTACTCACCTAGCCCAGTACTCTCAGTACCAGAGCGAATGGTCAGAAGGCGTAGCCCGCGAAGTGACTTTACCTGATCGTGTAAATGCGTCGACTTTCCAGACTCTCTGGTCGGTTGTCAGATCGCAAAAAATTGGTAGCTTGTGGTTGTCCACGGATGCAAACAGATCTACGTCCAAGAGACCGAAGGTCACCCAGATCGCCTCGGCCACCCGCGGAAGAAGGACCCATTCTGTGGGGGCTCCTTGAAGGCAGGATAACAGATCCGCAATCGTGTTCTCCTTGCCTGGCAGGTGGACCGCCTGAAGTGTGACCTTGTTCGTCATGCACCAAGACAGAAGGGACTTAGCTAGGATCCAAAGACTCCTGGATCTCGTGCCTCCCTGTCTGTTCATTAACGCCACTACCGTGGTGTTTTCGGTGCATATGAGAACCATCCTGTTCCGTACCTGTGGTAGGAAATGAACAAGAGCGCACTGCCTGTACTTCCAACAGATTGATGTGCTGACTGCACCAAGTGTCCATCCCAAAATCCTGCAACTTGGAACCATGCTTAACGCTCTCCCCGCCCTGTCAAAGACGCATCAGTCACCACTGACACTAAAGGTCTGACGGGTGGAAAAATCGCTCCCTGTGACAGGTGAGTGTTGACGCACCACCACCAAATGTGGGGGACCACTGCCTGCGTAGCGGGTACCAGGACACTGAGGTCTCTCCTTGATGGTATGAAATGATCCAGTAGATGAAATTGTTGATCCCGCATGTTAAACCTGCACATGGGGGCTGGCTAGGTATCCTAAGAATACCAGCCAAGCTCTCGCCGGCGATGCCGGTAGCGAGAGAGGGACATCGGCTCCCACCTTCACGGCTAAAATCCTCCTCCGTTGGTCGTATACAACCTTGAGTAAAATAGGACTGCTTCCAGAAAAGTGGGAGTCTGAGAAGAAACTAGATTGGACTTGGCGAGGTTGATCACCCACCCTAAGTCATGTGCCACTCTTATGACTACGTCCGTGTGTTCCGCGAACGGTGGCTGCATCTACTATGATGGTCGGCCAGTAGTCTAGGTACATAAAGATTCTGATGCCTTGCTTTTATAGGAAGGCTGCTAGAACTCTCGTTATCTGGGTGAAAACCCTGGGGGCAGTCGATAGCCTGAAGGGTAACGCCCTAAGTGTGTACGTAACTCCCTCGAATTGGAACGACAGAAAACGCCTGTGTTCCTCAAGCATCGGCACAAGAAGATATGCGTCAAAGAGGTCAACAGAGGTGGCCCACAGGCCCCTTGTCAACTGAGGGAGGATAAAGGAGAAGAGTCTCCATCTTGAACTTCAATGGACGAATGAACCTGTTAAGTGGTTTTAGATTGATTATTGGGCGCCACTTGTTCTCCTTCTTGGGGGCCAGGAAAAACGTGGACATTATGAGGTTCGTGGAGGATTCAAAATGAGGGTTATGGTGTTCTTCGCCAGCAGCTCCCGATTTCTGTCCTCAACACTGCATAGTCGCTCAGACGAGGTGTTGGGGTGGGGAGAAAGACCCCCTGTAGGCGGGGAGTTGTGAACTCTAAACAGTAACATTGACGAATGGTTCGTAGCACCAATTTGTCTGTGGTGACTCTCTCCCATGCCTCTGAAAATTTCCCCAAACGCCCCCTAGACACCCATCAACGGGGGCATTGGCGGTGGATCAAAAATGCTGTCCCTTGCATTTCCCCTTCCCTCAGGAGGGGAGGTACCCGCTCTGCGTACAGAGGGGAAGGAGCATTGACTTGTCTCTGCCACGTTCACTCTGCCCGTCCACAAAGTGCACTCCTGGCGAGAGGAAGAAGCTGTATAGGTCCCGTTACTTTTTACGGAGACAATGGACCCATCGCTGGTTAGACACACCACAGCCCCGTTCAGGCGTAGGTTATGGGAGGGTGGTCCTGTGCCGTGGGCGTGTCCTGAGTCTCCACCAGAAGGTCCAAATCGGCCAAAAAATCGACTTCTTTTCCCGAGGGATAGATGTCGGGGCATCCTCCTCCGAGACCTCAGAGTCGAGGGGATGCCATGCCCCGGCAGTGGCAGCTGCCGGGGGGCGAGGTGCAGGAGGTGGTAGCCTCTGCTCCAGTGCCTGGGACACCAAAGTCTCAAGTGTTTTCTTGAGTGTGTCCTGGAAGGTGGAATCCTCAAGGGGTTTCCCCTGTGTCACTTCCTTTGTCTCCGCCTGGGTTCAGGGGGCGGCAAAGGAAGAGAAAGAGGCGGAAAAAGACTGATGACATCAACTCTGTTCCCTCTTGTATGCACTATCCCGTTCCCTGTCTCTCCTCCGGGGTCTGCCTCGTTCAGAAGACCTCACCGGGAAACGGGAGGGTTGGGATCCGCCACAGCATTTGGCACCACTGGGGTACGTGTTAGCGTACGCCTAATCAGCTACGGGGACCCGTTGTCGGGTGCCTTGCTGAGTAGGCAGCGGCCTTGCCTTCCGGGCAGGAGGGGGCTGCGGATTAAGCCTGGGTAACGGTGACGGCGGGGAGGAAAACAAAGACGCCCTATCTGACCGTCGCTTCTCCATTATCTCGCCCGCTTTTTAAAAATGCCGTTTGCAGTGGAGTCTGTGCTCCGACCACAACGCTTGATCCCAGTCGCTGCATAGAGTACAAGGGTTGGACTCACAGCAAAATCTACACCAAAACACATGAGATGGATGTCACCAGACGTAATTTAAAGAAGCGTTTACATGCTATGCATCGCCAGACATCTTGGGTGCGTAACGAACTGACACTCAGGGACCTGTCCTCCGTTGTCCATTATATTGGTGAAAATAATTGCGGAGCTGTAACGTTCAACGCGGACAATCTTATTAATGGCGTTCACACAGCCGTGGAACTGCGTAGCTAATGGTTACAGGACCAAGAAGAAAATAGCTCTAGTGGTGCTATACTTCTTGCGAAGATTGTCACTTGTCACCTGACCACGTAGCTTCGTAGCTAGTGGGTGTATTTCCGGGTTAATCGTATGGTGTACATTATCCCGTTATAAAACTATGGAGCAGTATGGACCCGTTCACCAGGCTGTATGGAGCCGTGGGCCACGGAGCCTTATGGAACCATCCGGCCGTCCAACGGACTCATAAACACAGGCCATGGAGCCGTCCAATGGACCCGTCCAATGGACCCGTACGAACCCGTAAACACAGGCCGTAGAGCCGTCTATTGGACCCGTAAACACGGACTGTGGAACTGTATGAATCTGACCACCAAAGCCGTACGGACCAGAAAGGACCCGTGAAATCACTTGTGACTCACGTATAACCTCTTTGGGCGCGCCATTACATGGCCCTACCAGTCCCTATCGGAGAACCGTGTACCACAGCTGTGCAAAAAGGGTTTACCCACTAAAAATCTGCGCCTCCCACAACTCAGTAATCTTATCAAGAAGGGGGCACTTCAATATAGTGGTTTATTCTAAGTGACGTCTAGGACGCCACTTAGCTTATCAATATAGACTCAGGTAACTTACGTCTGATAGACCGCACCCATGCCCTCCAGACTCAGTAATCTATCAACTCAGAGGCCTCCAGGGGGTTAATCAGGAAAAAGTTAACAAAATAAACTACAAATACAGCCCTCCATGACTCAGCAATCTATCAAGAAGGTGGCCCTCATGTAAGTAGAAACTCTAAGACTAATTGATTTATATCACCTCTTGGCGTTTATCTGAAAAGTTCAAATATATATATATGAATGCCTACACTTACACCAAGACACCTCTACAGAGGATGTACCTATATACAACCTTTCATCACACATAAAGAGGCAAGCCACAGCAATTTTGTACATCAAAAAAAAATTATCACAAAAATTGGTATCTGAAAATTTTTAAAAACCCAAGAAAATGCACCGAACGTAAATTCTTTAATAGCGTAGGGGTAGCGTGGAAAACACCAACCATTGAGTAACTTGGTGTCTGTGGAGATAACAAGAATACATTAGATCTCCTGTAAAGAGGATGTCGGAGAGACCCCCTCAAGGTCAAGAATACACGATATGTACTCGTAACGTTAAATAAAATGTATGGCTCTCTTGTAACAACTGTAGCTCCTTGGAAGTCTAAGAAGCCAACTCCTCGAACACCCTGTGGTGACGTCGACCCAATACGCATGCGCCAATATCGATTGAAGAAATTGGCCTAATGCATACAAGAACCTGTACTAAAGATATTCCTAACATGTTAATACAATGCATAGTATAACGCTAAGCTCTCCTCGTGGAAGGGCGGGGCAGAGGGTGAAAAACACTTAAACCCAGGGGCAAGAGGTCCACTAGACAGGCACACTTGGTGCTCTAAAGCCTAAAAACACCACCTACGCAAGTGGGACTCTCTCAAACTAGCCACCCACTTTGTGCGGATGAAGACAAAAACACTCCATCTTAAGTGTAAGTTACACGGGAAAGTCCTGTGAGTCGGACTGAAGAAATCCCAGACCCATGGCTACCTTGTCTTACCCCAGAAGGCTTGAAAAGGTGAACCGAATAAGATAGAGCAGCTTAAAACCTGCCTGGTAGAAGCTGCAAAGGAGAAAATTGTTAGAAAAAGGTTAAATTTATAAAAGAAAATTTGACCAGTTCCAGCAATGTTGTAAAAACAACGCGCTGAAAAGAAGTGAAGGTTAGTAGAGGTAATATGGAGGTCAGGACTGGGCTGGTAACTATGTTTTTAAGGTCGGTTAGAAATGCGTTAGAATCAAGTCATGTGACCAGATTGCATATTTATAGCATGGGAGGTAAGGTTTAACTAGAAGTAAATTGTTGGATATCTGCAGATTTAAATATTGAAATGAACACTTGAGGACTGGTGTCACCCAGAGGCAACATTGATTGGATTAAATCAATAGCTAGATATGTTTATCTAGTATAATATCAATGGCTAGATATGTTTATCTAGTATAAGTAGGAACAAACTCATTTAGAGGCAAAATTGATTGTTAAAGAATTAAATTAATAGCTAAATATGTTTATCCAGTATAGTTAGAAACAGGACTCATCTAGAGGCTACATTGATTATAAACAATTAAATCAATGGCTGAATATTTTTTATCTAGTGCCGCATAATTAGGAACAGGACAACCAGAACTGGA
This sequence comes from Chiridota heheva, assembly GCA_020152595.1. Classification (NCBI taxonomy): domain Eukaryota; kingdom Metazoa; phylum Echinodermata; class Holothuroidea; order Apodida; family Chiridotidae; genus Chiridota; species Chiridota heheva. The sequence continues at coordinate 242,180 of JAIGNY010000962.1, read as the reverse complement.
AGCAACATTGATTGTTAAAGGATTAAACCAATGGCTAGACATGTTTATCTAGTATAATATCAATGGCCAGATATGTTTATCTAGTATAATATCAATGGCTAGATATGTTTATTTAGTATAATATCAATGGCTAAATGTTTTTCTAGTATAATATCAATGGCTAGATATGTTTATCTAATATAGCATCAATGGCTAGATATGTGTATCTAGTATAATATCAATGGTTAGATATGTTTAACTAGTATCATATCAATGGTTAGATATGTTTATCTAGTTTAATATCAATGGCTAGATACGTTTATCTGGTATACTATCAATGGCTAGATATGTTTATTTAGTTTAATATCAATGGCTAGATATGTTTATCTAGTATAATATCAATGGCTAGATATGTATATCTGGTATAATATTAATGGCTAGATATCTTTATCTAGTATAATATCAATGGCTAGATTAGGAACAGGACAATTAGAACTAGAGGCAACATTGATTGTTAAAAGGACTAAACCAATGGCTAGATATGTTATATAGTATAATATCAATGGCTAGATATGTTTATCTAGTATAATATCAATGGATAGATATGTATATCTGGTATAATATCAATGGCTTGATATCTTTATTTAGTATAATATCAATGGCTAGATATGTTTATCTGGTATAATATCAATGGCTAGATATGTTATGTTTATCTAGTATAATATCAATGGCTAGATATGTTTATCTAGTATAATATCAATGGCTAGACATGTTCATCTGGTATAATATCAATGGCTAGACATGTTGATCTAGTATAATATCAATGGCTAGATTAGAAACAGGACAATCAGAACTGGAGGCAACATTAATTGTTAAAGGATTAAACCAATGGCTAGATATGACATCTAGTATAATATCAATGGCTAGATATTTGTTATCTAGTATATCAATGGCTTGATATGTTTATCTGGTATAATATCAATGGATGGATATGTTTATTTAGTATAATATTAATGGCTAGATATGTTTATCTGGTATAATATCAATAGCTAGATATGTTTATCTAGTATAATATCAAAGGCAAGATATGTTTATCTGGTATAATATCAATGGCTAGATATGTTTAACTAGTATAATACCAATGGCTAGATTAGGAACAGGACAATCAGAACTGTAAAGAAACTATGTCTTGTTTCATTAAATTGAATCTTTCACGAGTTTGTAAGAAAATGACTGACATAGAACCATGGGGAAAGTGATGTCACACCCTCACCTAATAAATCATAATTCACAAATAGTTCTGCACATGCTGAATTACAGTTACTTTGCCAGACTGTTTTTACTGTCTTCTGAGAAATTAAATAATTGTAACACAATTTCATATGATTTTTCAGATACTTCAGGAGTCTGACGACCTCCTGAATGGAATAAGAATTGTGAACACTCTCCTGAACATTTCTTTTTTTTTTCATATTTAATTAACATGCATGACCGACCACTGAACTAAAGATTTCAAAAAGTCATCAAAGTGGCAATAAATCCTATCAAAATTGGTTGATCAATTACAGTTTTTAACAACTTTCAGGCCTGAATATTCAAGTTTATATACAAATCTTTGATGCATCAGCTAAAGTGTGCACCAACAAAAACTTTGCCAAAGTAATGTAATGAGGTGCAGCTGACTGTCTTCAATGTCATTCACCAAAAATAACCCAAGACTTCAAACAGAATGAAAAACTTAGCAAGTTCAGCATTCGACAAATCACCCAAAAACTCACTTGTCCGCCAGGCAGACACATGTGCAGAAATGCTTGCCCGGAAGCAAAATCCACTTGTCTGACAATAATCATGATAATATTGGATGAGGCGATGCACGTTATGGTAAAAATTTCTTACACCTAAGTTTAGAAATGTGCACTACAAGAATTCTAGAGCGGCTCGTTTTTTCCAGGGAATACCTTTACAAAACTTACTATAAATTGACACATATTCTCAACGTTTTATCGTATATGTATATGTTATAATTTTAAATGTATATTTGATATATATTTTTTAATGTTTTCTCAGTTTTATGTATCATACAAATTTGTTTACCCTTTGTTCTATTTGTAGATATATTTTTATAGATTTATACTGAATTTTTAATCAACTTAAAACTTACTGAGAATGCTGTATAAATAATAAAAGACTCTTATACTTACCAAAAACAGTGGAAATTGTAATCCATATATCCTCAATAAATATAAAGCAATAACAGGCTCCATAAAATAAAAAAGAAACACAAAAGTTCAATAAACTTTTGTGTAAACAAGTGGCAAAGGCAGGTCAAGTTCGCCCTGTAACAGTGCAGTATATACAGCATACGGTATGCCCTATACGATACTGTATGTGTACATGGAACGGGTATTAGGCCCATTGCGTGTAGTGCATTAACACAGCAGAACAGACCTCGGCAAGAAACAGTGACTGGATATAAATAGGTTTGAGATTTTTTACGTGAGATATGATTGATTGAAAGGAGCAAGCCTCGCTAGCAAAACAGCATGCATTGCGCACATGTTTAACCAGTGTGGTGGCCTGGATCATATATCTGTACATTATATGTTTTGTGTGTGTGATATATGTTTACGTCTTATGTATGGGTGTGTGTATGATGTTGTTATGGTGAGGTTTAAGATCATTTAGTAACATAACAAACTATTTTGGCTTCCAAATAAATGGAATATAAGTCTGATTTAAGTTATTTTCTGGAAATTTACATTACTTGTATTGTAGTAAGTATAATCTGTGTAATGAATTAAGTTTTTAAAGAGAAATTCACTCTATTAGTATAAATCAAATTATGGTTGGCCGGCGGGCATATCAACTTGTAAATCAACTTGCCCGGACATAAATATTAGGTGCCCTGGGCATCCGGACAGGCAATTTGTTGAATGCTGAAGTTCATCACTTACTTGCAGAGTGCCGTGTGCCTCCCGTAGTTTCTCCACCAAAGCCACGCGTCTCTGCTCACTCTCATACATGGCATCCCGAAGATTCTTGAGGGCTCCTGAACTGGCAGTTGCAGTCCACTCATCCACATCCTGGGTTTTGTTGATAAAAGGAGGGGAGGAAAACTGGAAGCGAGTATTGCTCTGACTTCCTGGAGGTATATCAGGGTTGATGATTGGGGATGGGGGACGCATAAGAAACGGGGACTTTGTCCTGGAGATGGAATTGGCATAACTAAACAGAAAGAAGAATCATTATTACTTGTTTATCAAAACTTAGAATACAGATATTTGGTACATTGCAATAAAAGCAGATATGAACTACTGACATTGAAAATTCATTAAATTTCTTAGGTTATGATCACTGAATTCCTGAATATTTCATGTCAGATGAACAACACAAAACTCTTCTCTGCTGCACGTGCATGAAAACAATGTGGACAAGCAGGGGTGTAACTTAACTCAAGGCCAGGGGTGAAAGTCAAAATTGCCCGATGAAAAATTGCGTTTGCCCAACTTGTTAAAAAACAATGGGTCTATATACAATCACACAATATAGAATAGTTGGAAAAACAGATCCAACCCCTCCCACCAATGCGGTCAAATGAAATGTCAAATGCAGCATGTGTAACACCGTGTGCCTGCTTACGAGCCCTAATGAAGCTTGGACAAAGCCTTGGTTAAGGTCCAGGGGGTGACGCCCCGGAAGCTCCGTAAATTTCTTGTTTTTGATGCTCTAAAGTGGCTGAAAATCAACACAAAGTTTAATAATTTGATTGATAAAAGAAGATCATTTTTATTTTAATGTTTAAATCTACTCAGAATCATTTGGGTTACCATTTCTAAACAGGGAGAGGGAAAATTGTCCTTGCAAATTGAGTCAATTTGGGAAAAATTGTTGGGATCATGGGCAAAGCCTTGCAATTTGCTTGGGTCCAGGGGCGAGGCCCCAGAAGCTCTAAAGATTTCTTGTTTTTTATGCCCCACAATGGTTTAAAATCAATGCAAATTTCCAAAATGTAAGTGATGAAATGGTTTGGTTTGTTGATGTTTAACAGCACCACAATGAAAAGAAGACAATTTCATATTTGTTTAAATCTATTCAGATAATTATTTGCATAATTTTCCTGCAAATTGAGAACATTTGGGGGAAATTGTGGGATTCATTGGCAAAGCCTTGGAAACAGCGGCATAGAAAAGTAATTGATAGTGGGGGCCAGATTTTTTCATTTGCCTTAACAAACCTCAGTACCAAAATGTATGAGTCTCTTATCACGATCTAAAAACTACTTGCAAAGGGGGGGACAAGTTAGCAACTATCACATGAAAGCCAATTCTTCAAATTGAATCCATTTCATTTTTCAATTATAGCATCTTAGTTTGTATCATTGTTATGAAGCATGTAATTCATCACTTCATCAGGTAGCTTTCACACAATTTTGTATATAACAGTTCTGGCAAATAAAAAGTAAAAAAATCAAATTTCTTTTACAAATTTCAACAACCCTGGAATGCACACTATATACCAAATTTTGGCCATGCAATGACTAATTGACAGCATCAAATTTGACAGACCCACTAAAACTGACTATACCAGATGTGGCAGTGACTCTCATACTGTACTGTTGTGTCCCTCCGTACAAGGACAGGCTATTCAGAGCAAACAGCTTTCAATTCCATAACCCTGTCAGAGACTTCTGGATTCTGTCGAACATACGCAAAATTTGTGGGGGGGATTACGCCACCATACTTTTTCCCCATATCTTTTGTATAATTTGTTGTATTTTAGAATGATTTAATTCCTTTTTGCTGGCAAATCCTGCATTTGGAGGAAATTTTGTATTATATGCAAGTAATCTCACCCGATTCCACTATCAGAGTCCTGTGTACCAGGAGCACTGTGATGAAGGGCTCTCTTCACAGTTGTATTGGAGACCTGGCCTCTGCTAGCACCCGACGAATTCTGCTTCAAAATTTCTACTTCAACTTCTGTTTCTTTTCTCTTTGTTTGCTCCCTCTGCAATTAGAAAGTAATAAGCTCAGCTGTGCATTGCTGAGACAAACACCAAGCTTGTACCTCTGGAATCTTTACTTTAGCTTCATCAATAAATGACATATAACATGCCAATATAAAAACCAAAACATCAATGATGTTGGAGCTCAATGATATTTTGATGTGGTGTATGTCAGCGGGGTGGTGGTTGTTTTAGTCGATGAAACAGGTTTCTTATAATAATTTTCTTCAGCAGGTTTACCAGCTTGATGTGAGTGTTGATTTTCTTAAATAAGTAGGGGTGCTGCCAGGCATGAATTCAGGGTAAGCTTGCATGGTCTACCGGTTTTGTAACTAAAACCGAACCGGTTTTGTAACTAAAACCGAACCGGTTTTGTAACTAAAACCGAACCGGTTTTGTAACTAAAACCGAACCGGTTTTGCAAAACTGCGGATTTCAGTCTGATTCATGTTTTATAAAATGAAATTAAAATAAAAACCAAATCACTGTAAAAAAAATTCAAAAAGATGGTAAAATCTGTTTTACCTTGATACAAAGAAAGTTCATGCTTTGCTTAAGAATATATTTTGGAGTATCTTTTGATATATTTAAGAAAATATGTAATATTTATGCACATTAAATCAATAATGTGACTGAGAAATGAGAATGTTTGGAAATGCACTGCATGTTCCTGTAATAACAGGCTCGAATCCGCTCAAATGTCTTTTTGTGTCTTCTTTCTGGGCTAATATTTCCACGAACACATTAACTGTACCTTCATTTCTTTATAATCCCTTTTATTTTAAGTCATTGATACTGCATTTGCGAATAAAAATGATACTGCACTTGCGAATAAAAATGATACTGCACTTGCAAATAAAAATGATACTGCACTTGCAAATAAAAATGATACTGCACTCGCGAATAAAAATGATACTGCACTCGCGAATAAAGATGTGGAGAATGTGTTACTGCAGTGAGGAAAATTAGCTTATTTGTAAATTTCCATGCATGTTTCTTTAGCGCTACTACAAGACAGCTACACAGCTTGCTAGATTTATCCAGCAAAATAACTAAAAATATCATACTTTTTTGCCAGTGTAATGTGTGAAACGCCAAAATAAAAACAAGAGAAAATATTTTAAGAGATCAGGGAGTTCTGGTGAAAAGGCATTGATAAAACACACACAGAAATTACATCCATGACCACATTGGCCATGATTACTTAGGGAAAGGTAAGTAAACAAATATAATTTGTAAACTGTTTTTATAGCCTTCAGCGCTGGGCAAAGATTTATGATCGCTCATAGTGCAATTTTTATTCACTGCTGTTATCTTGGAAGTCAAAACTTGACAGCCCATTAGTTTCACTGCTGTATTTTGCGATTTTGCAAAACAGCAGTGGATTTTTCATTTTATAGAATTTTGCTGGTGATTTTTTAATTGCAGTACAAATAATGGAATTTTGCAGTCTACCTGCTGTCACTGCTCATATACAGTATATACTGTATATTCATTGCAAGAACCCATTGATTATCCTGTGCTGAATGCATGAGTGTATCAAACCATGCACGCACATTACACAAATTTTGGCAGTGCATATAAATTTTCCAATATTACAATGTGCATAATTTAACACGACGCATGATAATACTATGCATGTTTATATTTACAGATGTGACCGTTTACCGATTACCATGTACACAATCAAAAACATCGTTTACTGTTTACAAAATTAATACATTGTTTACACGGAAAAATCAACCACAAAGTGCACCTAAAAGTTTTCCAACAATACTTTGCATTCAAAATCAATATTCATTTACACCACAGACAAAACTTTCAATCAATGATCTTACAATTCAAACTTAATGAGCGATCAACCAAGGATTTAATCCTTTTTAATGCAGAGTTAAATTCGCACAAATCTTTCACTTTGATTTGCCAAATTTAGAGCTACTTGACGTAGGCTTAGGCCCGATTAACAATAGAGGCTTAAATCTGAATAAGATTAACACCTGTTTTACAAACTTTCAAATGGACCCAGAAATATACAGACAAAAAAGCATTGATTGTTATTTTCACCAAAAATAAATGCAATGATTACCTGGTGAGTCAAATAAATTGTGCTAAAAAGAAAAAAAGATTGCAAAACAAACGAACAAAGATATTTCTAATGTTGCTGAGATTTCAACGTTGTTCGTAAATATCAGCACCATTTTACCAAGAGGGTTGCATCAAATACAGTACAGTTGGGAATGACACTGGGTTGGAATATTTTTGATACAGTATGCTAGCTGCAAGCCAGTGGCACACTTTTGAATCTTGGTTTGGTTTGGTTTGTTGGAAGTTTAACGGCACGGCGACAGTCAGAGGCAAATGTGCCAAGAGGTTGTTAATAAATAATGGTGTAATAGTAAGGATAGTGAGGAGATGGAAGGTTTGTAAGGGAGATAAAGGGGAAAAGCTGAATGTGGGAGAAAAAGTTAGGTAAAAAGAAAGGGGTGTGTAAGATTAGGTGTAGAAGGGGAGGAAGGGAGGAGTTTATATGTGGTGGAAGAGGTTGTTGTTGCGGAGAAAGTTGATGATGTTTGAGGAAGAATTGTTTTCCAATAGGTCCGAGATTGAGGGGAGTAAGGAGAGAAGAGATCTGGAGTTCTGGTATAGGGGACAGGTTAATAAAATATGCTTTATGGAGAGATCCGTGATGTTGCAAGTAGGGCAGAGAGGGGCAGGGGAGCCAGATAAGAGATGGGAGTGAGTTACAGAGGAGTGGTCGAGGCGAATGCGGTGAACTTGACAACCATGTCTTCCCTGCGGTTGTGACTATGCAGAGGGGTGTTGGTCCCAACTTTGTGTTTGATGGTGTGAAGTTTGTTACTGGTTCCGTAATTCTAAGAGTTTTGCCAGGTTTTGTTGATGTAGTTGGAGATGGAGAGACGGAGGTCTGAGTGTGGAATAGGAAAATGAGAGATGTTATTTGACAGAGCTTTGATGGCAGCTCTGTCGACTCTCTCATTGCCAGGGATGCCGACGTGGCTGGGAATCCAGAAAAAGATTTAAAAAATTCCTAGGGAGGAAAAAGTGTGGAGTTTGTTGAGGATTTGTAGAATGAGAGGTTGGGCCAGAGCATCTTGAGGATGCCAGTGAGGACGGATTTAGAGTCAGAGAAGATGACTAAACAGGGGCGGAAAGAGAGTTCTGTAAAGTTTAAGGCTAGGAGGATGGCCTCCGCCTCGGCAGAGTAGATAGAGGTGCCGTCGGGTAACCTTGAGGAGAGGGTGAGGCCAGGACAGGCGGCGGCTACAGAGGAGCCTTCCCATGTGGAGCCGTCGGTGAAGAGGAAGAAGTAGTCATGGAAAGGTCTACTGAGTTGACAGTATTTGGAGTGGAAGAAGGCTGGGTTGTAGAGAGCTTTTGTGAAGGAAGAAAGACCAAGGTAAATCTTGGGGGGTAAATAGTCCAGGTGGGTGTAGGTGAGATGGTGTGTCTGGCAATCAAGAAAATGTTGATGTTGGCTTTGGAGAAGTGGGAGTGCATCCGGATCCTGAAAGGTGGGGGGATACGTTTGTTGAGACTGAAGAGGTTGGTGAAGGAGGGAGAGCAGATGGAGTGGAAGCAAGGGTTTCGTGGATCAGTGAGGATGCGGAGAGCAAATCTGAATCTTGTACGGCATGGCAATATGTGTTAAAAACATCAAAATGCTTGCAAGACTCCGCAAGTTACTTCCTAATATTTCTTTTCTGCATCATTTTAAAGTGCATTAAAACCACGGATCATTATTTTTGACAACTTTTTCAGCCTTACTAGTACTTTGAAGACTTAAAATAGCCTCCTACTCAAGATTTGTGACATTGGAAATTGCGATGGTTACATTGTATTTATTGTAGAAAGAGAACCACTTCCGCAAATGTTCTGAAATTTTTGGCGTGTGACCGCATTTCAGCGATCATGTACACGATGAACGATGGAAAAAATGGATCGTTTATCGATTACTGAATTAAACAAAAATGTATATCCTCATTTATATTGCCATGATCTTAAACAAATTATTCCAAAAAAGTGAAGGTTTGTGTACTTTTTAAATGTTTATCCCAAATTGTTGCGGTTTTGCTGATAAAAAAAATAGTCACCATATATGAACAGGGTTAATTCATAGTGCGCTATATTTTCAGCACAGGATAATGCATAAAAGCTGGGAAGCGATGACGCTGGATGCACTCGGGCTATGCCCTCATGTATCGCTTAATCTCTGCCCAGCTTCTTTATGCATTATCCTGTGCCGAAAACATAGGCACATTATACAATACTTCAAACTTAAAATCCATAATGCGCATCGGAACCTCAAAACCTTTGGTTTTCTGTTGTAAAAGGTATCCATCAATTTTGTCCAAATATTGCGGCTTTTGAGAAGTAGGGTATTTACCTTAGATTTTTACGCTTACAACCACACTAAAATCTTGTTTGCTTTTGGAGTATACATGCCACAGCAACTAGTCTAGAGTCAAACATGCCAAACTGTTTAGTAAAGGTAAAACTGTTATCATTGGGAAGGAGAAAGGAAAATTTTGTTGAGCATATTTCAGTTACAAATCTATGAAACTAATAATATTCGAAGAAGTGACTTTGAACAAACACCACTCACCCTAAGTTGTTCTCTGAGTTGAGTTGCTGACATCAGCTCAAAACTGGTGTCAGCTTCATTTGTTAATCCATGCAAGGACTCCTGATCAAACATGGAAGGCACTGGGGACTGGCGATAAGAATGACCAAGATCAGGGAAATTCCTGTAGGCTTTGTGATACATAGGAGAACTGCTACGATACATTGCAGAAGCTGTTAATCATTCATGTGATTTCTGCATCTGAGGGAGATTCACAAGATATTACAATTCACATGCACTTCTAGTTTTCTACACATTTAAATTCAACACACTTTATACGTTGGCTATCAAAGACATTGCTTTAATGTTCACAGACATTTACAAAGTGATGAAATGCATGATTAGAGTATTGTATGTTTGCATGGGCTTAGGGTGAGGGAGGGAATGCTTATTGGGAGTGTCTGACTAGTGTTCACATTAAGATGCACCATTGCGGGATTTCTGCAAAAAATATCAACTCCCTTTAAAAGGAATTATCAGGGGGAAAATCCCACAAAGAACAACATTTTTACAGAATTGATCTGGGGGAAGGAGAGTGGGGAGAGAGAGTGGGGGAAATAGATAGTGATGGGGAGAGAGAGTGGGGAGAGAAAGAGTGGGGAGAGAGAGAGAGAGGGGGAGAGATAGAATGGGGGAGAGAGAGAGGGGAGAGAGGGAGGGGAGAGAGCAAGTTGGGGAGAGAGAGAGTTGGGGAGAGAGAGAGAGTGGGGGAGAGTGGGGAGAAAGAGAGAGAGTGGGGAGAGAGCGTGGGGGAGAGAGCGTGGGGGAGAGAGAGTGGGGGAGAGAGAGGAGAGAGAGTGGGGAGAGAAAGAGTTGGGGAGAGAGAGAGTGGGGAAGAGAGAGTGGAGAGAGAGAGAGAGAGAGGGGGGAGAGACAGAGTTGGGGGGAGAGAGAGTGGGGAAGAGAAAGAGTTGGGGGAGAGAGAGAGAGTGGGAAGAGAAAGAGTGGGAAGAGAGAGTGGGGAGAGAGAGAGAGTGGGGAGAGAAAGAGTGGGAGAGAAAGAGTGGGGAGAGAGAGAGAGTGAGGGAGAGAGAGAGAGTGGGGGAGAGAAAGAGTGGGAGAGAAAGAGTGGGGGAGAGAGAGAGAGGAGAGAGAGAGTGGGGAGAGAGGGAGTGGGGAGAGAGAGAGGGGGAGAGAGGAGGGGGGAGAGAGTAAGGAAGGTGGGGAGAGAGTAAGGAAGGTGGGGAGAGAGTAAGGAAGGTGGGGAGAGAGAGAGTTGGGGAGAGAGAGAGTTGGGGAGAGAGAGAGTTGGGGAGAAAGAGAGAGAGAGAGAGTGGGGGAGAGAGTCATTTAAACAAAAATTGAATTTTAAAATCTGCAAAAAATTGTAAAAAGTAAATACAAATAATTTACGATCGTTTTCCTTTAGCCCATACTGGCAAACTCTAATGAAAGTTGGCAAAAGGAACCAAAAAATAGGCCTAGTACTGTCCACTCACTCAATGGTGACATCGTTGTGTGGTCGATTTGCCAAACAACTTATGATGAACGTGATGAAATATACAATGAAATAGTAACACACTCATGTTGTCTGGTAGTTGGAATGTTATGTATAATAGGTTCTATGTACTAGACATGCAGGGAATTGGAATGTGATTTTTAGGAACTTGTACACACAACACATAGTATGCAAGTCTAGTGATATTTGATTGGTTTTACGTTTTATATTTACTGTTCTGCTCTACACTGTTGATCCCAATCCCTGTTCAATGTGTGTCTCTTTTTCTCACAAATTATTCTTCAAGTACTAATTAATGACCAGCAAAATGCAAGGCTCTAAATACCTTAACACATAATGAAGAGACGGTTCTAGTACAACAGAAAGTCACAATACAACTTTTATTTCCTTTATCCATGACAGTTGCTTTTCAGATTTAAGAGTAAATTTAAACTGCTTAACAATCAGTATATAAATAATGTCAGTCAAGAGAAAAGTAAGATGTATGATGATTTTAACATTTCAAGGTCCCACACTTATTTTAAATCACCCTCCACCCCAAATTACACAAAGGGGAAAATCCCCCTCCTCCCAAACTAATGTTACTAACGTTATGAGAAGTAAAAATAGTTTCACGGAAATCTTTTACATATCGCTACATAAACTTTCCACCAATAAAAATTGCATTTAATATAAACATCATAAAGATCCATACCCAGGTATCTAAATAATTTTCCTTTATAATAACATAAATGATTACAGGGCAAAGGTTTCAATCATTGTACAGCCGTAATGACACAATGATGTTTGGTGGTTGTGCAATATATCCCTACAGATCCTAAGCACTGGTGCAGCAAGTGCAGATTCAGCTCTGGCAATGCGTCACAGTAGCACAAAAATAGCACAAGGGGCGCTTATAAGAGAGGGACGCTTATTAGATAGAATACAGTAATAATAATGTATTTACGTGTATATAGCCAATACCACCAAAAAGTACCAATGTGCTTCATAATATACAGTGTACAATATATACCAAACAACATTAAAAGATTATAAATCAGATTTCCTAAAATTAGATACAGCAAAATTAATATTCATAAATACAATAAAGATGCTAAGAAAATGAGTATCAATCGAAAGTATAAATTAATAGTTGAACTTCAAAAAAATTAAAATGCATAATGTATCAGTTAAAGATACATTATAACATGATTAAAAAGCAAAAGGCAAGGTTTTTAAATAAAACAAACAAAAGCAAGATACAAGATCGATGGCACTGTACAAGCAAGATTGAAACAAGACTGTTGTAATCAAATAAATGGCACCATACATAGCAAGATTGAAGCTAGATTGCTTACTTGAACAGTACCCCTATGCCAAGTTACATCAATGTAAACAATTCATAAGTTAAGTTAAGAAAACTTTAAGCAAAAACTTAAAGCAAAAACTTTAACCAAAACTTTAAGCTGACAAATATTTTCATTGTTATGCAATTCAGGGGTTCGCGTTAAAGACAAATTTGTTGTACATTACACTTTGCGTTGTGCGGGATCCCAGTAATCACATAAGTTCCGGTATTGTGCAATCCCGACCATTGCATAGTGAACAGGTCTATGGTGAAATAGGTCGGTTCCATGTCAATGCCTCTGCATAATTTGTGATTTATCTACCCTTAATGGTCATTCACAGTGTGCTTAGAAATAACAATTCATCTTGATTTTGTGGTAAAGATTTTTGTGGTATAGGGCTAATGGATTGAATGATAGATGAAGCTTTTAACTAGACCTTGCCTTTTTGGTGAACAAGTTAAATGACATGATGGGGGAAGGGTCAAATATGGGACAAAATAATCCAAGTAACTTTACATATTCATTAGAACATTAGGTGGTTTATACCATATGTGATGTACTGGGATGAGTGCATACATTAACTATGGTGGGACTCATCCATAAAAGTTTGGGTGTGATTGACCAATAGAAATTGAGAAAAGTGTTATGTATCGGGGTAGTAATAGTTAATTATTATGCGGTGAGTGAAATGAACATATTATGGGATGGAATAGTGATGTGCTTAAATTTTTATTGTAACAACCAAGAGATTGATTTTTGGGCTGGTAGCAACAGGATGGAAACTTAACTTGAAAAGTCCTAATTCTACTGATCTAATTTTACAGTTGAGTTTACCTTCATTGGTTGAATAAACTGATTTGAAGGAGTGACCCTACAAGTGAGCAATATGGTATTCTAGCATTATTCTATTGTACAAGAGTACTTTCAAGAGGAATTAATTGTCTTTTCTTTAAAATAAATGTCATAATAAATCTAAACTTATTTGAATTAACACCAAGGAAAAAGTTTGAGGAAAGGAGAGATTGCAGCAGTCCAGTCCTTTAACTTAATTCATTTTGCAGAGCCCAATACTATATTATAATGTTTATATATTCAACAAAAGGAGAAAGATACATGTAATATGGAAAATTTTCTAAGGATATTCAAAATGCATTAACTATTTACATAACCCCAAGTTCAGTTTAGTGGAGTGATTGCAGTGAGATATAATAAGTATAAGCCAGAAGGGCTCTTCATCGTTCTTTGGACATTTATATTCATCCTTCTTCGAACATTTATATTCATCATTCTTTGGACATTTATATTCATTCTTTGGGACGACTGTAAGTAAAGTCTTTTTATTGTAAACACCCCATCATCTGGACCCCAAGAGGAAGAGGAAGCGCCACCCCACGATGTTGCTGAGGTACCTTTAGGAATTTTTAAGGTATTTAAGGGCCCCAGTAGTTTTGTTTATTAATGTGAGGTAAAATTTATAAGAGTGCCTGCTGTATGTATGTATTAATATTATTAGTGACCCCACATATTCTTGTCAATTTGATTTCTTCCAGTTTGTGCGTCAACTTGTTTTTATGCCATTAGATCCTCATTATAGTCTCACGATCCACCTGGTCGGGGCACTTAATCCTTGTCCCCAACTCTATAACCAGCCGTTCTCTTAATTTGAGACCACGAAGGTCAAGTACAACCATTACATATGCAAGTAATGCCCAAAGAACAATTGACTAAGCTAGACTTTCTTTTAGCTGTATTGGCCTAAATTCTTTTCCTAAATATTTTTTGACCATTTTTCCACATATACTTCATATACTCCATCGTGTATTAAGTGATGTAAACTTTTTCTTGGCTGTTGACTTGTTGTCTCTCGAGGAAGATCGTAATTGCGACTATCTGAATGCTAACACTCGCCAGCATAATCTGGCCTGAGCTGTGCATTACTTGTGTACGCATGTCACGAGTCGGACGGACAAAGTTGTCAAGGTAAACAATTAGCTCCGAAAATCATTTAATTTCATTCTTTTTTGTTCCTACATAAGGAGATAAAAATGTAATTAGTAAGTTTACAATAATATCGTCATCAAATTGGTAGCTCGTCAGTACTATTTTTAGTGGATTTGCCATCATAATTTGTCAAAGTGTTTGGTGTATGATAGGCCTAGGTCAAAATGAAAATCCCAATAGAAGTTTGTGTTGGGTTGTCTCACTCAGTATTGGCATTGCAAAGTAGTGGTGTAAAGCACAGGTGTTCCTAGCGTTACCTCTGAATC
>JAIGNY010000962.1:147500-222500 GCA_020152595.1 Chiridota heheva | reverse complement strand
ACCGTCGTCCAAAGAGAGACCAGATAAATAGCGCATCTTCTTCAATCATCTTTAAGCAGGCAAACTTTAAAGGAATATTCCCAAAAAAAAATTTGTAGCCATTCATAAGAAAGAAAAAAATTAGAAACAATTTAGTACGAAAATCATGAGGAAATGTTATTCCTACCATCCTACCAGAGATATTCAACTATAAAGGTTCACAAAAAATGCCAATAAACGAACAGGAAAAGGCTCAGTATGACATCACAGCAACACATTCTCCCACAAAGTTGATGTATTTCATTAACATCTATCACCTTTTTTCTTTTTTAGTAAAACCTGCTAGAAAAATAAATTGATGAAATTTAGGTATTTATGATTTATGTACATTGCCAAATATACCCTACTTCAATAACTTTGGGAAATTGTTTCAAATCACACAGAAACAACAATTAACATTTAAAGAAATACATAAACATTTGCAATGGAATTGTTTCTATGACATCATCAAACACGAATTCATCATACTGTACAAAAACTTTAAAATGCACTTGGGAAATCTTTTAAAATCCATATCACCTAAACGAATATGATATTAACCTGATTTTGTACTAAATTGGCTCTAGGAGTATGCTCTTTCAAATAAAATTTTGCAAAAAAAACAATGGGAATATTCATTTAAGAGTATATTATATATTGTTTATCGAAAGAATTCTTTGAAATTTTGAATACACCAGATTTAATTTCAAAGTCACTGATCTTGATTTTATCTTTTGGCATTCTGTTACTTTTTTTTTCTTCTTTTTTTTTGGCCCGTAATAGAATCGGGGACCTAACCAGTAATTGAACATTTAACAAGTTCAAAAATTTTGAAATTATATTTTCAAATTTTGAAAACTGTCAAACGTTTCCCGTTCATTTAAAAAAGCCGTTTGAATTGGATAACTTTGTGGCTTCGCCCACTGTTGAGGAGTTAAACCTGGCAGAAACAGAAATAGTTGAGGTGGCAAAACGGGAAAGGATCAGATCAAGAGATTTGTTGCTGAATTTATGGTTGATGAATTTATGTTATTAGAAGCTTGTCTTAAAGACTTATATGTGTCCGTCTCATCAGTAGACTGTAAAGTTCAAGAATTTAGAGTACAGCAAAAGCTAAAACTCAAACAGATTGAAAAAGATCTTAACAGCAAACAAATACAAAAAAAAAGATCTGAAAGAGGTGGAACTTCAAGTTCAGAAAGGAAACGAGTTAAGCCTCAAAGATATAGAAATTCAGAAAGAAATCAAATTGAAAAAATTAGAAATTGCTTGACAAAATTCACGTATTAAGCCTGAATTCAACAGTTCTAGGTTTGATGTCACAAGGTACTTGGGATTTATTCCATCATTTCAAGAAAATGATTTTGACAAATTTTTCAATCATTTTGAAAAACTAACTGAACAGCTTGAGTGACCAAGTTATCAATGCTAATTATTGGTACAAAGTGTATTTGTTGAAAAAGCCCGACAAGTTTATTCTGCATCAGTGGCGTAGCCAGAGGGGTGAGGGTGGGTGGCCTAGGGGGACGATCGCCCCCTCCATATTTTAATCCGTCGGTTGATACTTTAATCCGTCGGTTCAGATTGGTACCGTCGGTTCAACAAGCTTTTACATTCCAGGTGCTTATTATGTTTTTAGATTTTAAAAGGGCACTTTCTCAGAAAAAGGTTCTTCAGTAATAATATGTTAAACATTTGTGCGATTTTGTATTTAAATACATAAACTAAGACACAGGGGAGGGAGAGCGAGGTTAGAGAGAGAGAGAAATGGGCAGAGGGTGAGGTGGGTGTTGGAGTGCACGTGATACAGAACAAGTTCGTTTTAAAAGTTTGACAACATTTACACAAGCTTGTAGTAAATTATTGAAACCCTTTCTTTTAGACAAGCCATATTTTTCAAAGAGTGACGATAAACCTAACCATGTACAAACGTAAGCAATAAAACATATTTCCAAATTATGCGTTTTCATGATTTTGTGTTTGTAGATGGTGTATTATAGCTCTCTTTGACATGAATTTTGACTTGTATAATACACCTTCTTACTATGTGTTTTGACATACTTTTTGCCCTTGAAATGTTAATTTTGCGAGAGCTTTCGGTGTCACCTCAACTAGGCCAATAAATATTGTAACGCTTCAATTCAATCCTCCCCCCCCCCTCCCCTCCCTCCCGATTTAGTTACAGGTCTGGTTACTGTAGGCGTTCGACCTACTCTGCCAATTAAAGGGGTGTCATTTCTTTTGGGCAATGACCTTGCGGGCGATAAAATTGTAGCCAATCCAAATGTTGTTGATAAGCCAAGCACTTTTGATAACACAGAACAGTTACAAAACGAGATTCCAAATCTATTTCCTGCATGTTCTGTGACTCAAGCTATGTCTCGAAAACTTCAAATTGAAAAAGATAAGCTCCCATCTGAGGAGATTTTACTCCCTGAAAAGGAGAATTCTTATGAACTTACAGAAAATGACAGTTCCCATTCTATTCAGGATTCAATTGATTTTGACTTAGGACACACTTTTAGGGTAACTTAGATAAGTTCGGGGACCCTCGTTCTAGTTATTCTACCCCTGTTCGTCCTAGGTCATGTTATGTGCAGAATTACAATGCTCCTATAGTGATGAGCTTTCGTCTACTTCTGTAACAAGAGACCAGCTTTTGGGTGAGCAAGGATATGATCCTGAGCTCCGCCGCTTATCAATAGCGCCTTCATTCAGAAATTATTTCAAGAGAGGCATCCTCATGAGAAAATGGAGACCTTCAGCTGGTCAGATGTACCCGCTGAGGAAGAAAGAAGAGCTTTTTTACTTAGTCATTTCGTCTGGCCCAAACTAAAACATGATGTGGAAGATTATTGCAAAACATGTCATACATGTCAATTGGAAGGGAAACAAAATGAAAAATCCCACCAGCGGGCTCACATTAAAATCAATACCAGTTTTTGAGGAACAGTTTAGAAGAGTTATAATAGACTGTGCAGGTCCCCTTCCTAAAACTAAGTCAGGTCATCAGTATGTATTTACTAACATGTGTGTATCAACAAGATTTTCAGAGGCTATTCCTTTTAGGAATATCAAAGCACAGACTATTACAAAAGCTTTGTTTAAAATTGTCACCTTAAGTTGGTTTGCCAAAGTGCCAAAGTCTGTACAGCCAGATCAAGGTAGTAATTTTATGTCAAAGTTATTTCAACAAGTAATGTATGAACTTGGTATTAAGCAAGTAACGCCAAATGCACATCATCCAGAAAGTCAGAGAGCTCTAGAAAGATTCCATCAAACTTTGAAAAACATGAAAAAGACATTATGTCATGACAATGTTAGGATTGGGATGAAGGTATTCATTTTTTGATGTTCGCTGCCAGAGAGTCAGTGCAAGAATGTCTAGAATTCAGTCCTTTTGAATTGGTATTTGGTCACTCAGTTCGTGAACTGTTGAAAATGCTGAAAGAAAAGTGGTTGACTGATTTAGGTGACATGAATTTGTTACACTATGTGTCTACAACTTGAAACGGTTACAAAACAAAATGAAACTAGAATATCAGCACTCTGTAGAGCGCATACCTCCGGCGCCCCCGTTGCAATCCCAACATGCCTAGAATAGTTTTAGAGTTCATTCGATCCCCATACCCACTATAATCTACCTCAGAAATCCTAGGCCCACCAAGATTATCCCTGAGTTTTAATCTGTATGGATCATTTGCATTCTGAACACCTGAAGAGTATCTTTTGAATAATTTCTTCCAAGGTCATGTCATTGTTTTCTGTTTCATTTAGGCTAAGCATTCATTGTTTGAGTTGTATTCATTTAAGTTTCCATTCATGGCAGAAACCAATTGTTCTTATTACATTGATAGTAGAGGCCCCTTGATTTAATTTTCAATGAGTCCAGAAAATTGATTGTTGGATTCTTTTCATGGCGTGAATTCATTGTTTATCATGTTCCATTGGGAACTTCAACTGTGCCTTGACAGACCTTACCCCAAATATCCCCAACTCTCAATTTCTGCCCTTCCGTTGTATCAATACGTCCCAAATCTAAATAACTTGTTTCTTATACAATAATAAAACCACACATTAAATTTAATCCAAATCCATTTATCAGTTCTTAACTTAAAGATACTCTTATGACAGTCAAACTCACCTTGAAATGTCCCTTTCCTCCATTTGCACCCTTCTCCAGTTCCAATAAGTTTCAAATTGTAATCACTTCATTCTTAAGCAGTAAAGAAAACCCACACCAAATATGATCCAAATGCAGTCATCAGTTTGTGTGATATCTTGATGACAAAAACCACCAAACAAACGGAGGCGAAAACATAACCTCCGTCCAACTGCATTGTACTTTTGCCAATTTTAGACATCCACTTCAGGCAAGATACTTTGGACCATATGTCAAAAAAAGTCAATGACACTGACTACTAACGCTAGAAGGAAAAAGAAAAGATTTTCATGTCAATATGATCAAGAAGTATTTTGATAAAAAACCAGATCAAGAAGAGTCAGAAGTAGTTCAAAATGAAAGAGAAGTTGCACTTCCTGTCAATTGATGTTGATGAAAATAATGTTCAGGATGGCAGTGTGGAAGAGAAAGGTGATGATGTCCCAGAAATGTACATTTAGTTACAAAATTCTGATGTGCTTGCAAATCTTAATAATAAATTAAGTCATCTATCTGAAAAGAGACAAAGAGGTGTCATCGTTGTGGAATGATTATGCAAATTTGTTTTCAGACAGTCCAACTAGAACAGGTTTAATTAGTCATGATATAGATATTGGAGAGGCCACTCCAGTTAAGCAGCATTCATATCGGATGAATCCAATTAAGCTTAAGCATCTTAGAGATGAGGTGAAGTATATCTTAGATCATGATATCATAGAACCAAGTGACAGTGAGTGGAGTTTACCCTGTATTTTGGTGCCCAAACCAGATGGAAGTTTTAGGTACAGATTACCGTAAGGTCAATATAGTTACCAGAACGGATTCATATCCGATACCTAGAATAGACGATTGCATAGACAAAATTGTGTGTGCTATTCGTGGGTAAATTTGATTTGTTGAAAGGATACTGGGAAATACCTTTACTGAAAGAGAGTATCTGTTTTGCAACCCCAGATGGTTTGTACCAATATAAGGCGATGCCAGTTGGCATAAAAATGCCCGGAGACCTTCCAGCGCCTTGTTAATATCATCACTTCCGGTTTGGAAGGATGTGAGATGTACAGAAAAGTTAAACTGTGGCAAATCTCACAGTTAAACTTGTGAAAAGTGAAATTGCTCAAGCTCATGTTGTATTCTTAGGTCATGTTGTAGGCCAAGGTCAGGCAAAACCTATTCAAGCAGAGGTTGAAACAATTGTTCAATTTCCAGTCCCCAATACCAAGAAAGAGTTGATGAGATTTTTTAGATATATATGACTGGATATTACGGACGTTTCTTTGATTTAACGGTCCCATTGACAAATCTGCTTAGCAAGAAAGCTAGGATTTTTGACTTATCTTGTTTTCTTATGAAGGAACATGATTGCAGGGAACCTGAAACCCCTCAAGAAGGAATTCAACTTTACACCGATTTTTGAGAAGAACCATTAACGATTTACTATGATAATAATCAAAACACATTCAGACATTTGTCTGTAAAACACATGTACCAGTTCTTTTAACTGTTTTAAAATTCATTTTCAACTTTTAAACGTTTTGGTTCAAAGACAGGCAGAGGAAATGGGATGTCCACGAATTTTTAATAAGACAGCCGAAATTCTTCATTAAGTCTGGCAGGAGACCAGAGATTTGGGCCATGGCATCGTTGCAAGGTGTCTCCCTGAAAAGTAAAGTCCATGTGAAGCAAGTTCAAGTACATTTAGGATAACGGCTGAACGGGGTCCCTCATGCAGGTCACCACTTTTCTGCTGATCATTGCTACCCGTTCTGAGTTAACAGGTGAGAGCTTCCCAGATAGCAGCAAACTGTTGGCGCAACGTAGAGGAAATTCATTTGCATACACATGATAGAGGACTACTAAAGAAAAATGTGGTGTAAAAGTCAGGTTGATATCTTTTCCGTTTTGGGGTTATTACATTTTAAAGATTTCATCAGTGTAACCTTGCGGTATGAAATTGTGATGTCATAAAGGCAGATCCAAGACATTTCTTATGTATCTATAAAACAAACAATTCTTTCCCTTTCTGAGTGTTATAGGTTTATAAGCAGATGGGCCTAAAATCTCGTTCTTTTAAAGTGCATACACCACCATCTCAGTGATTAAATACAAAATGCTTCTAGTAATTTAGGAAGAGGCAATTAATTTTCAAAGAAATAAACAACAATTGTCTTAGATTCGTATTTATGACAACATTTTGCACAGGTCACTTTTCAACACACTCGTACAATTATTGAAATGCAATAACATGGTAACTCCTAAACGGAAAAAGATATATCAACATGATTGTTAAACTAAGTGTTCTGTAATAGTCCTCGATCATATATGCCCAGTACCCGTTCCCCTAAACCAAAGAGTCTGGCTGCGTCATTGTTAGTATGTGGTTTTGAAGAAAGACAATAAACAGTAAACGAGACAGGGCAAATGAAACTGTATTGATTGATATCCTGAAGGATTTTATTAACGAAGTTTGAATTTGGAAATGCATTGTTTGATTATATCTTGTATTTGTAAACAAATCATTGATTGCCCATAGTCTCCCATTATCAGAAAATCTCATACGTCGCATCCGGCTTAAAAATTATTTGTGTTCTTAAATGAAAGTATTTGTCGATAGACAAAAATCAACAAAAACCACTTATGACTTAATTTACATTAATCTTACAAATGATACTCCTGTCCTTATCAAACCTTTTTTTCCTAAGAGTGCCCGTCCCCTAAACTTAAAAGTGTATCTCTGACCATTGTTACCTATGTGGTTTTGAGTCCCTCTCACATCACCGCGTAACGAGAGGGGAATTTTATCACATAACACAACTTTTTATCCCCGATGTTTGAATTTGAAAATGCATATGTCGAAAACATCTTGTCCACTTCACATCCCACCCCCCCCACCCATAACAAAATTATGGCTTTGCGACCGTTTCGTATACCGTTACTAAAATTAGTGTTTTGTTTGAAAACAAAAAACACATCAAAATTTTAACTCTAAACCGTTTACCATATAGTTATTATGACTTTTCCACTGAGAGGCTCTGGCATATGCCAAAAAGTGTAAATACCTTAGTGGCAAATATATCAACAGAAATATTACTTATGAATAATGATATGCAAAACAAAGCATAAATGCATGTAACTGTTGGCAAGAGTTTTTCACCAGTCTCAAATTTAAATGTAGCCAAAGACACAAAATGGTACTACAGCCTCGAACCGGGCCAATTAAACCCGAATGCAACATTACAAATCTGCAATGCCAAACATGTACATTCATGAAAGTTCTGTCTTGTAATTTAAGTCTATTGTAAAACAATTAATTATCTCTCTTTTTGCATAAAATCAATGGAATTAAACCTGTGAACAAGTCTAGCCAACTGTTTAAAACAATTTAGCTGACTTATCCATAATCTTTTAATGTATAGGCACAGGTAGCGGCAACACTGGCTTAAAAGGGTTTAAAGTTATATCTTTAGTTGTAAAGTTCTTGTTATGTGGTCTAGTTAAATAATATTTTATATAAATGTGTTAAACATTAGAAAAACATTATGAAATTACTCTGAAATGATTATCATTCAGTATACGGGATATATGTCCTTTTTTAAAATGCACAGTAAAATACAAACAAAATCTGTTCTATAACAATAAATACTAAAATCTGACATAGGGTATACTTGGATAAAATCATGCATAATAAAAGATTTTACATGTTTTGTCATTCAACAATAGGAATACTTATGGTGGCATTACTCGTGTACTCTCATGTTTTTTCATAACAATATTAATACTTATGGTGGCATTACTCGTGTACTCTCACATGTTTTTTCATAACAATATTAATACTTATGGTGGCATTACTCGTGTACTCTCACATGTTTTTTCATAACAATATTAATACTTATGGTGGCATTACTCGTGTACTCTAACATGTTTTTCCATAACGATAGTAATACTTATGGTGGCATTACTCGTGTTTTTTCATAACGTTAGTAATACTTATGGTGGCATTACTCGTGTACTCTAACATGTTTTTTCATAACGTTAGTAATACTTATGGTGGCATTACTCGTGTACTCTAACATGTTTTTTCATAACGATAGTAATACTTATGGTGGCATTACTCGTGTACTCTAACATGTTTTTTCATAACGATAGTAATACTTATGGTGGCATTACTCGTGTACTCTAACATGTTTTTTCATACGATAGTAATACTTATGGTGGCATTACTCGTGTACTCTAACATGTTTTTTCATAACGATAGTAATACTTATGGTGGCATTACTCGTTTACTCTAACATGTTTTTTTATAACAATAGTAATACTTATGGTGACATTACTCGTGTACTCTAAGATGTTTTTTGCATAGCAATAGTAATACTTATGGTGGTGGCATTACTCGTGTATTCTAACATGTTTGTATATAGTAATACTTATGGTGGCATTACTCGTGTACTCTGAAATGCTTTTTTCATAACAATTCGTATGGTGGCATTACTCGTGTACTCTAACATGTTTTTTCATAGCAATAGTATGGTGGCATTACTCGTGTACTCTAACGTGATTTTTCATAGTAAACTTATGGTGGCATTACTCGTGTACTCTAACATTCACCATTTTTTATGCATAGATTATTACTTTTGAAATTATTGCTTTAAACTAGATAAAAAAAGAATGTGACTAGAGAGGATATGACATGTTCTATTAAGAGTCTATTTACTAGATATGTTGGAAGCATCAGTTAGACAAATTAAATTAAATAGCTTGACTAACACTCTTATCACAAACCATGCAAAATAAATGGACTAACGGGTGCATTTAAACAAGGCTGTTTAAAAAAAAAACAGAATTTACCAGTCTTGTCATTTATCTCTAAAGAGTTATGCATTTTACAAAAATAAAAGTTCTTTATCATCAAAACTCAAATCCTGTAGTTCAGTTTCTACAAACAAAGCAACGAAGGGAACATATCCAGCTTTAATCCATTACCCATATTCCACTACCTAATGTGGCATCAAAGTTATTCTTAACCTCTAGATAATTTTCATATGAGACAATTCAAGGATACATCCGCAAGTATAGGACTTCGTTGCATTCCATCTAAATTGTTCAATGTTATATCAATTGATGAACAGCAAAGTACATTAGGTCCAATAAAGAAACGCACAAATGATTGAAGATTTTCTTTACTTTGAGATTTTACATACTTTCTGAGTATCTTTGTACATGTGAAGATGTTTGATAGTAGAAATCTCAGGAAATCTCAGGAATTTCAAAACCCTTTTTGCTGCGGGTGTTAGTTCTTGATACAAAGCAATAATCATCACATGTTAAAGCTTCCTTGATTGGGACAAGAATGGGTCTCCAGCAACCTGCAACAAACATAGGGCGTTATACTAACTCCTTAAGGCCTATTTCGTAAAGCAGTTGTTTGATATTTTGTGCATTTGGGATCCTACGGCATTCATATCCATTTAAAACATCATTAAGCTCCTCTGTGTCTTCTGGGAAGTCGAACATTGCCTTTTGTAATATTTGTCTCTCCTAATCAGATACGTAATTCAGAAAGGACTAAAAACATCACCTTCATCATTAGCATTTTATACACTGTTCCATAAATACAAGAGAGATAGGCATGTGATTAAAATCCTCCCAGCTTTTAAGTAAAATCCTGTCAATTGCCTCCCACTGCTCCATGCCTTATAAACGGAACTTGGTATGCATTTCCATTTACTGAAAGCAGACCAACATTCTAAAATGGCGTCCCGGTAAAGACCTTCACCCTATCTACTTACTGTGGTGTAGCTGTTATCATACCTGTCTACAGACCACGAGGCCCTGGGTTCAAGCCTGGGTTGGGTAGATACGCCAGTGCACCACAACTGGTTATCAAAGACCGTGGACATTGACTTGGTTGTCGATGTTATGTCTGTCCGTACGTCGTACCTGTGTTCTCGTCTGGGTCGTATTAAGCGTTTTGTGATAGCATTTATACTATCATAACCGAATACGCAGGCGACAACCCCGTCATTGTAATTGTGTGTTCAACTCTCTTTCTCGACCTTCACCCTCTCCCGCCTCGATATCTCCATTGTTTAACACCATTGTATCTTGATACACTTGGTCAATATGATTGCATCACTAAAAACATTCACCCATTATCTTCCATCACATTTGACCTTCTTATGAATCAAAGAATGGGCGGGGTTTGAGGGGGAAGGGGGTCAAAGGGCACTTTCCCACACTTTTTCAGAAATTGTATTGTGATTGTTTGTTTGCATTTTAGCGTGTTTTGTGATTTTTGTTTAAAATAAATTGTAATTGTAATAGAAAATTTCAGAGGACGTAATTTTAATGGAACGTTTTCAGTGGACCATGATTACCTCCGCCAACGAAGTTGGAAAGAGCTAGTATGTTTTCTCTCCTGTTTGTCATCAAGATATTTCAAGAACTGAAAAAATTGGGAAACATTGGAACAGGGGAAGGATGAAAATGAATGGGTGGGGTATTTCAAGGTGAATTTGTCAGTCCTCAAGATATCTCAAGAACTGATGTTAGGATTTGGATTAAATTTGGTGTGTGGTTTTGTTCCTGCTTACGGACGAAGTAGTTAATTTTAATCGTAATTGTGAGCAAAATAATTGATAAATTGATCTAATTACAAGTCAATTACAGAAAAAAGGAATTGGAAGTTTCCTTGTTAATTAAATTGTCAGTTTGATTTATTTTGATATAAGATTCCTAGAAATATATTTAGTGCGTAAAGTAGTTTTTCCTTCTTTTAGTGACTACTCACAATTATAAACCTTATTTACTGACATAACAGGGCCATAGGAGACCTTAACTTCAAAGATGACATCGAATGCGATTGATATATACATGCTTTGAAATAATGAAATCATACCTCAGCAACCTACTTCGGTATGAATATTGCACGCTCATAACCTGAGCTACCCGACACCGTAGGGTCTCTAATTTCGTGCATCTAATGGCGCACTTTGGCTTTTGCTTTTATCAATTAGAAAACTTAAAGTCCCTTTAAAACAGTATGCAAAATGTTTTAAACAATTAACGTATATAAAACATTGAAACGTGAAAAAGAAAGCAAAAAAAAGATCAAAAATCACTATTTCCGAGTCTTTATGATGGGGGCATACGATTAACAAGCAATCCCACTTAAACACATTCTGATTCAATAGCTTATTTTAGTGACATCTGGTGAAAAGAATCTACCTAAGCCTTTTATTTGTTTTTTTTACCTCTTTTTTGTGCATTAACACTTACATATTATTCATTTGAATAACAATACTATCAGAAAACATAAATTTTTCACACCCTATCGCGGGACGGAAATGTAAGCTCTTATTCAGTCTTAAATTTTTCTCAGTTATGAACCCGATGTGACCTTTGTTTATACTTTTTTTCTTTATCATTGCTTAGGCCATCATTACATAATAACAGTGCAACAGTTGGATGTTTGTGTTCGACTTCGAGTAAGAAGGAGAAATTGCTGTTTTTATTGGCTCAACTGGACTAGTAATTTTGAAAGGAAAATATCTTTAAGGATCTGAGTTTTATCGCATTTTAAGTAAAAAATATTGGTCTCCCTTACCCAGAAAGAGTCATTTTCACGATTTTGAATGTAAGTTTCATAGGTGGAATCAAATCTTCTTCAAGTTCTTGCAAGACAAGTTCTAACGTTAGCTGCTGTGCAAGTTGGGCTTGTTTTGAAGCTTTATACAGTTTCATTTTCACAGGTAAAGAGCATCAGAAACAGTCCAGATGATCCGCAATATCAATGGTAAAAAGCAGGTAATTAGTTTGGGTGTTAATCAGTTTTGGATTTAAATTTCTCTTAAATTAACGTCAGTACAATATTATAATGATGACAAACATGGAATAAGCTCAGTTTTGTGTAGGCCTAGGGGCCCAGGCCTACAACGTTTGGTTAAGTCTAATACGTTACTAACGTTACAGCCTAGCCAAATAGAATAACGTTAGGCTTGACAGGAATCAAGTTAATAATATCATGTTTATTGCTAAATCTGAAGTGTTTCGGTCCATAATTTTCAAGATTTTCCCCAAATGTTTTGGTCCAAAGCATAGCCTAAGCTATTCCAAAACCTAACTGTAACCTATACATAGAAATGAATAAGGCTCAGTGCCCATAGTTTGCAAAGAGTGCAGAAACTAATTTATGCACTAAAAACTGTGTGCTTATGCCTAGAAAATGTGCACCAATAATCATCTATTTGATACTGATACCGATACAATCATTATTTCATATGATAGAGGATATAAATCTTAACCAACTGCCAAACAGCAAGTCAAAATCTTATTGATATCTCAAGTTATTCATTTTTAAAATCAATAACTGGGGGCTGCCAGTTTGTTTAAATCTGTATTAAAATATTGTGCATGATGACATAATTTCCCCAATAGGGCTATACGGATTATAATTTATTTGTTTATAAATGTAATTACAGTTTTTATTCCGAACAGACCTCTGCGGTGTAGTGGTTAGTGCTTTGTCCTCTCACCCGCACTTGCCAGGTTTGTATCCCAGTGGGTCTGCAACCAGTGAGTTTACAACTGGTTATCAAAGGCCGTGGCTGTCTTGATATAATGTCCAGCAATCGAAGCTTTTGGGGCATTAAACCTTGCTATGCTATGCTACATGTATTCCAAAATGATGTGACACAAAGTTTTAAGAGCATGTTTTGAGAATTTTATGTGTACACAAAAATTTCCTTGACCCATGGAAATCAATTTTTCATAAGCTAACGTTAGAAAACTTGAGGTATGATTAAAAAGAAATACAAAGCGTTCCAAAATCCTGCTGGGCTGATGACATAATCTGCATGTTTTGAAATTAAAATGACAGCTTCCATGGTACTATTA
Organism: Chiridota heheva; assembly: GCA_020152595.1. Classification (NCBI taxonomy): domain Eukaryota; kingdom Metazoa; phylum Echinodermata; class Holothuroidea; order Apodida; family Chiridotidae; genus Chiridota; species Chiridota heheva. Next base: position 209,428 of record JAIGNY010000962.1, on the reverse strand, counting down.
AGTAGTAGTATTAAAGTTTGTAATAAACACAATAAATGTGTTAGATTGCTTTGGGATTCAGGAAAGTTGGTCAGTACATTTCTTATTTTGAGTTCTGTTTCATGAAATAAGATTTATGTCAAGACTTTATGTCTACTCTAAATAAAAGACCAAATTTGCAATATGATTATGACAAAGTTTTTTTGTGTGTTTAGGCTACCAAGAACTTGACTTTTCTAAACCTTTTGGAAAAATCCTATTAGGCCTATTGCTGTAAATCGCTATATAGAAATTAATATAAACATTTTTATAGACCTACTTACATGTATATATGACTGATTTTCATAAAACTTTCAGAATTTATAAAGGAAAGATTAAAAAATCTTAAAACATCAATTTTAGTCAATAATCTAGGAGTTTGGGGGCAAAAAATGTTTTTTTTATTTCAATCCAAAATTTTGAAGAAAAGCATTTAGGATTCAAGAAAATCATGCTTATTATTTATTAATCATTTAAAAAAATTTCTTACTTTTGAACATTGCAGCAATTTTACTGTTCTCTATCTTTCTATTATTCCAAAATGATTTAGAATTTATACCTTTTCATAAAAAAGGAATAAAAAATCACGAGCTCACAAATTTTACGTTCTTGTTGGCCATTTTGAATAAAACTAAAAAATAAATGTTTTTGTTTCAGTTAAACGGCAAAACGGCTTAAAGACTACTCGTCAGTACAAACAGTAGGCTAGTATACACACTGACGAGTAAAAGTTTCGATCGGAAAGCCAAAAGGTAAGAATTATTCCACTTTTTTAAACAATTTTGACTTAGTTTCTACTTAAAAGACCCAAATCTAAAAAGGAATATAGATTAAAATACATATTTACAACGGAATAAAACCAGAATTAAAAAAAGAAAAAGCAAAAATCCTTATATAAAATTTACTGCTATAGTAGGATTTGACCAACCTTTTAATAAAGAAAACTAAAATTGATTGAAAGATGTGCACCTAGAATCAAATGTGTGCACCAAAATCATGAAAATAGCTTTCATGAAAATAGCTCTCAATCAAACATTAACGCAGAAGATCTTCCCCACTAAAACAAACTATGCAGTCTGGAAGCTCACCCGAAACTCAAACAATAGGGGCACTTATCATTATGGTTAATGGGAGAAAACACCAGGGCACTTATCATTATGCTTAATGGAAGAAAACACAAGTTTTTGTGATTTTCACCAAAAAACCTCAAATAAAGCTTCCAGAAATCTAATGACTGTCCAATTTGTCATAATATTTCGGCAAATATCCGCACCCCTGAATGGCTGAAAATGAGGAAAAACATTAGCTGGTCCTGTCCTTAAAGAAATAAGCACTCAGACCCGATGTCATAGTTAAGCAGATCGGGCCAGACATTTCCTCTTTTTCCTTATTTTGAAACCACAAGCAATTAAGCTCAGGTTCCACTCGCTGATAATATCCCAGACACCAGTTATTTAAATTACACCCACATGTCCAAAGATAAAGTTAGCCAACACAAGTTAGCCAACGCAAGCCTGCACTGTAGATTCAATTCATAAAAGTTTACACAGTAGTTGTAACTAGTTCCGGCAGTAAGGGAACCATTGTTTTCTTTGACAACCCTAACTGACCTTTTATTTAAACAAGGTGTTTCATTACAGGCATGCCATATGAACTGTCAATCATTTAACAAGAGGTTTATTTTAGGGAGGCTAATTGGTTATATTAGTCACAATATTTAGGTTTGTGGTTTGGACTGGCTGGAACAGAATTTTAAGGAAAGCCACAGCTAATGAATTAGAGAATTTCGTGCAGTCCGTCATGCTAATGTTAGGTACTTAAATAGCATAACATTTAAGGCCTAATTTTTTCCCTTAAAAATACCTCTTTTTCAGCCATTCCGAGATGCGGGATGTTTTTTGTTGAAATATCATGACAATCAGACAATATTTAGATTTCTGTGAGTTTTTAGTAAAGGTATGTGCAATTTTAGTCAAAATCATGAAAATTGTATTTTCTCTCATTGATAATTGTCCTTTTTTTTTTAGTTTTGGGTGAGCCCTAACTGTTAAGTTAAACCTACAGTAACTGGACTGAAACACTTCTAGCCCGGATTTAACAACATTGCTCTGGTTTCTTAATTCCATACAAACATTACAATCAAGAGCTCTACTCATGTTTTGGAATGCAAATTTTTCATCAAGACATAATTTTAGTAGTATATAATAAGTATGCAAATTAAGCTCCACAAGTTTGAGTGCATTTTAAGAACAAACATTTTGTTTTGATTAACGAGTAATGTAGGCTTAGTAATACTTAAGCATATCACTGTATCCTACTATTTTTACAAAGCTGAAAAACTAAGTAATTTAATTGTTCACTTAGATCTAAGTCCATAATGTTGAAAACCTGGTTCCATGTACATATTTTCAAAATTCTACCTCACCTCACCTCACCTAGTCTCTTCAGGCCTCCTGGCCCATAAGGCTGCAGTTCACTCTCTCTACTGGACTCTGTTATTTGCAATTTGTCTGGCTTTTGTCCACAAACTCCATCCCATCACTTTCCTCTCCTTCTCAACTGTCCTTCTCCAAGTCATTCTAGGATGACCAACTTTCCTTCTCCCCTCTAGTTTCCATGTTATAGCTGTCACATAGTGCTTGATAGTGCTCATGCACATCACATGACCAATCCACCTCCACCTTCTTTTTACTTCAGTGCTAATTTTGTCATGTTTAGTGATTCTCAGTATTTCATTGTTAGATATTACATGTACATATGGCCATCTGATCTTCAAAATTCTCCTGTAGCATTTGACTTTAAATGTATCCAGCTTTTTATTATCTGCTACATTAACTCTCCATGTCTCGCAACCATACAAGAGTACATTAAACAGTCATATTTGTGTATATATTGAGAATTTGAGAATGTGCTTGAGTTCCATATCTTATTTAACTTCATAAATGCTACTCTTGCTTTAGAGATTCTAGTTTGGATATCTTCCTCGCCACCACCTTGTAAACTTACTGTTGCACCAAGTTATCCTAATTTGTTTACTTCATTTAGTTGTTGGTTATCGATATAAACTTTGTTTGCACATTTTCCAAATTACCAAGGGCGAAAATAAGATTCCAAATCATTTAGGCTTAGGCCTAAGCATAATTGCCCACTTAAACTTAACATAACCTAACTTGACATTCCATGCATTCTTTTAGTAATAATCATAGACCATATCTTGCTTTATTCGTTATTGGTAATTGTTCAAATATTATTTTTCCATTAAGTAACTTTCTTTGATCTTTTTCCTCCATCTGGCACTTAAACCTGTGAGTCTACCTTGAACTACCTACAGTGTCTGTTAAAACACTATTTTTGGCTGAGAGTAAATTTGAACGGAATTTATCTTGCAATTTTTAAGGAAACCTTCATCAAATAAAATGTTTTGTTTTTCTGCTCCAAGCAAACAATAAGATTGATATAAGGGCAGACAGTTCCACGGAAGTACAGTATTGTGCAAGATGGAATGGTACCAAGTCAAAGACATCCGGATTACATGTATTATAAATTACCCCTTTCCTCTCTGTGCTAACTTTCAAGCACCTTAGTTTTTAACACCTTGGCACATTTGACTCTGACTGTCGCAGTTTCATTAAACATCAACAAACCAAACAATTATAAATTACTATTCCAGATGTATACATTATGAAATAAGTTTTTAGCTTGGATTTTCTGTTGAAAAGCAAACTATTTGCTCATATTTAGCATTAATTTATTCATTTCTGTAAATTATTTGTGAGGAAGATTGTAGAAATTGTTTATAAGAAGTTTTAGGAGAGATTAACAATTCTTTTTAAGTTTGAAAATATTAGCATGAAGATTTCTGTGAAGAAAGACATGCTTTAATACTTGCCTTAATATTTGAGAATTTCTAGCAATCATTTCCTACTGTTCACTGTATTCTCATCTTTTTTTTTCTTCAGAAAATCTTTTCTTCAGGCAACTTTTCCAAGATGAAATTCATTGAGGCATCTCCTTTCTCCAAGATTATATTCATAAAGTGCTATGAACGCTTGCAAAACTTGTAGAAATTAATGTTAGCAATGATGCATGAAACAATTGAAGGAAAAATAATCTCAGAACAATCTGAGGTTGTGGCTTATGACAGTAGAGATGTCGAATTAGAATTAAAGGATGCTCTCATTAAAAAAGCAAGTTCTCTCAATTTAAGTCATAGACATCTATCGGTTTTACCACCCAGTATCCAGCAATTAGTATCCTTAGAAAGATTGTTTTTGAACAATAATAATTTGCTGATGCCTCCTTCAGAATTGGTCAGTTTAAGAAATTTGGAAGAATTGGTTCTGGATCATAATCAGCTGACACTGTTACCATCTGGCATTGGGACACTTCAAAATTTAACGTTTCTCAATTTGAGTTATAATAGTCTTGGATTTCTTCCACCTGAAATTGGAGATTTAAAAAATTTGACTCAATTATGGGTGAATAAATCCCAACTTGTAGCCCTGCCGTCTCAGATTGGATTGTTGCAGTCGCTGAAAAAACTAAGCGCCAGAGACAATATGATTACAAGTTTGCCAACAGAAATAAGTCATTTGAGACAACTGACTTGGCTAAATTTGGCCATTAACCAACTTCGTGACTTGCCATGCGGATTTGAAAGGCTCCACAGTTTGATTTATTTGGATTTAAGTGACAACGAGTATACAGATGTACCCAAGAACTTGTCTTCTTTGCCAAGGTTGTCAACATTTTTGATTTCTAAAAATGAGATAACAGTGTTTCCTGACGAAGCCGTGCTAGGATTGTCACGCTTGGTAAAGCTTGACCTGAGGGATAATATTCTGAAGGAAAGACCTACTCATTGGAAGGTAATAATCAGTTTACTTTGTCTCTTTGATAAAGGTTGAAGGGTAAGAATTAAGAGGAGGAGGAGGAGGAGGAAGGGAGGGGGGGTGGAAATAAGACAAGAATGCAATACAGGGGGTAGGTTTGCAGATAACAGGTTGGTGGTTTTTTTTCGTTTTAGAGAGGTTTGCAAATAACAGGTTGGTAGAGAGAGAGAAAATGATGGTGTGGTTGTGCAAATTTTTAACTTCATGTTTTTTTTTTACTACAAGTGTCTTTTGTTTTAACTTTTGTTGAATAGATTTAAAGTTCCTCACAATTTAAAGCTTCAGTTCTCACTTGCTTAACATTTGATTTCCTCCCCACACATTCATTGCAGGAGGATTGAATGCTCCACTGTCAATGTGAAATGTTCTTAGCACATCATCTGACATGATTGGATAAGTGTGTAAAATACCCACATGGGGCTTTTGCATTTCTCTATGATGCTCAAGTATTCATTTGTGTTGATTTAAGGCTGGATGGTGTGTTCAGGTGGATGACGTGGAGATACAATGCAATCCAACATTTCTGATTGGTGGAAATGTTTACACAATCACCAACAAGCCAATCACGTGGAAGTGACCATATAGTTTGGATTTATTGGTGACGGTTCAAGCAAATTTCTTAAGACTTGTTTCAGACAAATTTGTATTTTAAGCTTCAAAAGGTATTGTGTAAGGTTATTGTTATTGAATGGCTACCTTGCAGTATATGAGTTAGGTTGGGTAATCTGCATTTGCTGCTCCTGTGTTACTGGATATACAGTAGTTCAGAAAATTAATTACTAAGGAAAATGAGTTTTCTTGGATTAGACAGCCTAAATTTGTTTGAAGTTGCTATAGAATTTTGTTTTTTGTTTCTTATGGAAATAGAGTGAGGCTCTGCAATTCTTTAAGGTACACTTTGTTGAACTTTGAGTTTTGTTGTACAGTAGTAAGTTTAGATCTGATTTAACAAATGAGAAAATACATTTTTGTTCTTGAGAAGAATGCTTAATAATTTACATATATTTACAAAATAAAAGCTAGTATTCATGGGAAGGATCTATGTAAGAGAGAAGGCTTTAGATAGTAGATTATGAGAAGCAGCAACTTTGGTCCTAAAAGTAACGTCATCAATTGATGAAGTTTTGCATCATTAGAAAAACAATTATTGTTTGTACAATACCTAATATTTGGAGTATATTATCTTGTTGTTATATTATATTATATTGTATTATATTATATTATATTATATTATATTATATTTTTATGTTATATTATTTTATTATATTATATTATATTATATTATATTATATGATATTATACTATATTATACTATTATATTTTCAGGGTTTGGATTATATCTTGCTTGGATCAAGCATGGACGAGTCGTTCCAACACAGATGAGGAGCTGATGGAAGGGAGGATGACTCCTCTGGATGATGCGAGACAGAGGTTAAGGGATGAAGATGAATATTCATTATCAGAGGAGGAAGAAGATGAAAAAGAGAGAGCTGAAGGTGAGAAAGAAAAGGATTAAAGCTGATGTTAAGTCATTTATACATGCAGGAAGATTTTTAATAGATTGACAGAAAAATTAATTAATCACCTACTTTTTAGAAACCGTGTGAAGATCTAGATGAACATTAATGGTTAGATAAAAGCCGAGTTATGTCAAAAAAATTTTGAAGCAAGAGAGGAATACAACCTTTTAAAACTGTTTTAATCAAAACTTGGTCTCCATTTGATGACATTTGACACTTCGCACACATTTTTTTCTTCCTTTTAGATCCCATTCCAAGTTCCTCAGAGCTGTATCCAATCATGAGGTGACAGCAGCCATCTAACATCGGCCATTTAAGAGTGACCATCTTACAGCAGCCATCTTTGAGTGGCCATCTTTGAGTGGCCTTCTTACAATGGCCTTATAGCGGCCATCTTACAGTTTCTATCTTTTGTTGCAGTGGCCATCTTAGCCTTCTCATGCCTTAAACGTTCATTCCGTCCAAAATGCTGTAAAGTTTTCAGGTATTGGTCAATAGCTTTAATTGGTTCAACAGAAACTAAATATGCAAATTATATTTTTACCAGAAGTGCATTTTCTCACCTTGAGTTTTCTGGGCATTTTTAAGTTTGTATGAAAATAAGTATTTAATGTTTTTTGTATGTCAAATTGAGAGTTGCATTACAATCCAGGATGTCATTCTGGGAATGTGTTGGGGTTGGGAGTGTACATGTTGGAAAGGGGTTTTTATAACTACAACACCTCTTTTAGTTTTATTAATGTAATAAGAAAAAAAGGAGAGGCCCTGACTTGCCAATGTCAATGAAAGAATGTCATTAAGCCCCCTTCCGCTGCTTTGCATAATTTGTATTAAAGTCAAGTTTGCCAGTATGGGGTGAAGAAAAACAATTCTTAATTATTATTTTTTTTTGCGCATTTTAAATTTAATTTATGCCTAAACGATCATGGCCTAACTTGTACCATAATTACCATAACGTATGAAGTAGTTCCATAAAAATTTCTTCGTTCTGTTTAATAAGGTTAATAGGTCGTTCATTAATTTTTGCAGGATTTTCCCGCCGTACAATTTTTTGTGTGTTTGAACACTGTTAGATTAATCTCATCATGAACCATTGAACTTGTCAAAGTTTCATTTCTAATTGTCACTGTTTGATACTTATCATGTCACTGATATGCCAGGGGCTGAGACTAAGTTTACGGAGAACATGTGAAAATGGTTTCCCATCTTCCATTGGTCCTAGTGTCAAGCTGTATACCATTACTGCTATACGCTCCTCCTGCTGTATACCATTACTGCTATACGCTCCTCCTGCTGTATACCATTACTGCTATACGCTCCTCCTGCTGTATACCATTACTGCTATATGCTCCTCCTGCTGTATACCATTACTGCTATACGCTCCTCCTGCTGTATACCATTACTGCTATACGCTCCTCCTGCTGTATAACCATTACTGCTATACGCTTCTCCTGCTGTATACCATTACTGCTATACGCTCCTCCTGCTGTATACCATTACTGCTATACGCTCCTCCTGCTGTATACCATTACTACTATACGCTCCTCCTGCTGTATACCATTACTGCTATACGCTCCTCCTGCTGTATACCATTACTGCTATACGCTCCTCCTGCTGTATACCATTACTGCTATACCCTCCTCCTGCTGTATACCTATCAACTAAGACTATATTTCATTATTCATTTAATGGCTCACTATAGTTCTAAAGAACTCTTGTACCAACATAAAAATTATGAATTTTATTTCATCAAGTCAGCGGTGCTTATCTGACTGACAATAGCAGGGCCTGATTTAAGCATGGGCCACATGGACACATGCCCAGGGCTCCCATAAATAGGGGCCCCACAAACAAGTTTCCTCCTGTGAGGCCCTGCACACTGTTCAAAATTGGAAATGTGTATAGGGTCCACCCAACACTATGACAAAAACATAATGATTGCCTCTAATTTTGGTGAGAATTCAAACTTCCTCACCAGGTGTGATTTTTTTCCTCACTGCTGCCATCAGATTTTGAATCATTATTTACTTTATCATTATCATTGTCTTTTGATGGGGTTGTCTTGCATTTTTTCCTGTAGCTATGCCATGAAATTATACTATGCAGTGGCGTAACACTGGAGCCAGAGGCTTTTTAGCGCTTGTTAAGATAGGGCCCCTTTTCTGATTGCCTTCCCCGATGTGGGACCAACATTTCATGGACCAAATTACAAGTGGATAGTTGCCGTTAGATAGGGCCCTCTTTCTAAATACTTCATTGCTTGTCCCAAAATGTATGGCCCCTTTCATGATCCAATCAATGACCTTTTACAAACTGTAAACCCGGGCCCCAATTTTTTAAATGTGCGCCTTCCTAATCATGAATGGGGATATTATGCCCCTTTTTAACAAAATGGATCTCGGCTTTTTTTTTGTAGCTAAAAATCCCTAAACCGTTTTCTAATTGTCTTCTCTGATGTGAGGACCCCTTTCATGGATCTTGGTGGTTGCTAAGAGGGGTCCCTTTTCTAATTGTCTTCTCTGATGCGGGGACCCCTTTCATGGACCTCGGTGGTTGCTAAGATGGGGCCCCTTTTCTGATTGTCTTCCCCGATGTGGGGCTCCTTTCATAATCTTGGCTGTTGCTAAGAGGGGTCCCTTTCTAATCATCTTCTTTGATGTGAGGGACCCCTCTTATGGACCTCGGTGATTGCTAAGATGGGGCCCCTTTTCTGATTGTCTTCCTGATGTGGTGGCTCCTTTCATGAACATTTGGTTGTTAAGATGGGCACATTTATCTTATCGCCGTTCCTGAAGGTTGCTAAGATGGGGCCCCATATTGGGATGTGTCCAGGACCCCACATTTTAAATCTGGCCTGGACAATAAGGTGTTTTTCAATGATCTTGTACTCCTCATTTGCCTATTTCAACACAAATGGCATAAGTCCAGATGTTTTCAAATATACAATAAAAGAAAAATGTTTGAAAATGAAAAAATATTGTGCAACTTTCTCATCTTCATCAAAAGTCAAGTGTAGAGTTCAAACCAGTGGGGTAGCCAAGATGGAGGGCGGCGATCGCCCCTCCCCTCCAATGTTTTAATATGTTGGTTCAGATTTTAATCCATCAGATCAGATTGGTGCTGTCTGTTGAACAAGCTTTGACATTCCAGGTGCTTATTATGTTTTTAGATTTCAAAATAGCACTTTCTTAGAAAAAGTTCTTTAGTAATGATATATTAAACATTTGTATTTAAATACATAAACTAAGACAGAGAGAGAGGGGAGAGAGAGAGGGGGGGGGTGTCGGAGTACACGTGATAGAGAACAGGCTCATTTTCGGAGAACACGTGATAGAGGACAAGCTCATTTTCGGAGTACACGTGATAGAGAACAGGCTCATTTTCGGAGTACACGTGATATAGAACAGGCTCATTTTAAAAGTTTGACAACATTGACACAAGTTTGTAGTAAATTATTGAAAACCTTTCTTTCAGTCTTTTAGACTACCCATATTTTTCAGAGAATGATGGTAAACCTAACCATGTACAAACGTAAACAATAAAATATTATATTTCCACAAAATGCATTTTCATGATTTTGTCTTTTGTATATGGTGTATTATAGCTCTCTTTGACATGAATTTTGACTTATATAATACACCTTCTTACTATGCGTTGTGACATATGTTTTTGCCCTTGAAATGTCAATTTTGCAAGAGTTTTCGGCGGCTTCAACCCCTGGACCCCTGCCAGGGCTTCATCCTGGACCCCACCAGGGCTTCATCCTGGACCCCACCAGGGGCCCATAAGTTGGCCCCTGGACCCCATGCCAAAATTTTGTAGAATGCTTTTTACATGAATTTTAACTTGTATAATACACCTTCTTACTATGCGTTGTGACACCCTTTGTGTCACCTCAACCTACCAGGGTCCTTAAAGCCACTGAATATCAAAAAGTGAATGCTTTCACTCAACACTTTTTATATCCCTTAACTCCACAAATATGAAAATTCCTCCCCAACCCCACTGGTCCTCTCCATCCCCAAAAAATTCAAAAGCATTATTCTTCAATATGTTCTTTATAAATGAAGATATTAGGTGAAGTTCTGATGAGAACGCAAGTTGTTTTTGGTGCTGGTAGAGCACACCAAATGCTCTGTTCAAGGTATGTCTTTTAACCATTGCTTGAGAACAATTTGTTATTTACAGGAAGTTTAATAGCCTATAATCCGGAACAAAAGTACATGGCACTTTTTTTCTCTCCTTATATACCTTCTTCAATGTTGCAAATATATTACCAAAACCTTTCCTTGCAAATCACATACCAACATTGAATAGGGTTAGAAAGGAAAAAGTGTTGCCACTTTTGTCCCTGATTGTAGGGCTGAGTTTGTTTTATTTGTGCAGTGCTTGTAGAACACTGTAAAGTATCAAGTTTTCAAGGAATAAAAACATCAATGTTGCAAATGGAATTTCAATTTGTTTGGATGAATTAATAATAGTATACCGCTTCACATTTCAATGCAATGTGTTTCTTTCGAGAGTTACTTCATTTTTGTGTTTTACCATACACAATTGATTTGAGTAAAATATAAAAATGTGATATTGTAGATATTTCACTAAACAATAAATTTTTCTCCCAATGTGTTAGCCTCTTCTAATTTCCTTTGTTCCAGGATCGAAATATGTTAGCACTGATTGTTTTCACTTTCATTGAAAGAGTATGCGTGTGTATGGGGGTGGGGAGGGGGGGGGGGATACTTAGTGGAAAGATGGATAAGGAAACGTCGTACCAAGTTAGCTTCAAGGAAGATTTCACCTCTTGGTATATTAATGACCCATTTTAGGTTTTTTTTGAATAGGAATGGGTAAAAATCTGAAGCTGGTAAAAGAATTTACGATTATGAATTAATACTTTAAGCTATTATAAGCAGCAGTGTCGGAACCATGGGGGTGGCTGCCCTCCCTCCCTCCTTTTTTCTTTCCCTAGAGTAAGGGGGGCAGGAGGTGCCATTTGAAAGTTGAGGGGAGTCAAAAGTGAATGGGGAAAAATCACGCTAAGATTCACAAAATTACCACACAAAGTATACATTTGGAAAAGTGGGGATGGGGCAAGTGCCCCCCCAAATTCCGCCATGATACTCAAACCATATGGGCCAGGGGCACGTTTTTGCACTTTTTCAAAAACTGACAAAAGGCCCTTTTTTAAAAATGAAAATTGCCCCTCAAAACTGTCAAAAAGTACCCTCACTTGATTTTCTGCCCCTCTTGCCAAGAGTTCCATCCGACACCCCTGGTTATAAGAATGGGTAGTATATATTTTATAATGTGTGGGAAAATCACATTTTTATATGAAAAAAATTTGACATTGCAAAAACTTTTGTGTATAAGTATGGGTCACTTTTAAATGTCTGGTTGCAACTCCCTGCCATGCACAACACCTCTCCCCTTTTTCGGAAAACAAATTGATATGTTTAGATAGTCACATGAAAACCAACCATGGAGCCAATTGCAATAATTTAATGCATGGATAATGCCATAACCAGTCAATTGCATTAATTTAATGCATGGATAATGGCATAGCCAGCCAATTGCATTGATTTAATGCATGGATAATTGAATAGCCAGGCAATTGCATTGATTTAATGCATGGATAATGGCATAGCCAGCCAATTGCATTAATTTAATGCATGGATAATTATATAGCCAGCCAATTGCATTGATTTAATGCATGGATAATTAAATAGCCAGCCAATTGCATTGATTTAATGCATGGATAATGGCATAGCCAGCATCCTGTGGGTGACTTTTGACATCAACATCCATGATTTAATGCTTGGATAATGGCATAGCCAGCCAATTGCATTGATTTAATGCATGGATAATTATATACCCAGCCAATTGCATTGATTTAATGCATGGATAATTGAATAGCCAGGCAATTGCATTGATTTAATGCATGGATAATGGCATAGCCAGCCAATTGCATTGATTTAATGCATGGATAATGGCATAGCCAGCCAATTGCATTGATTTAATGCATGGATAATTATATAGCCAGCCAATTGCATTGATTTAATGCATGGATAATTGAAAAGCCAGGCAATTGCATTGATTTAATGCATGGATAATGGCATAGCCAGCCAATTGCATTGATTTAATGCATGGATAATGGCATAGCCAGCCAATTGCATTGATTTAATGCATGGATAATGGCATAGCCAGCCAATTGCATTGATTTAATGCATGGATAATGGCATAGCCAGCATCCTTGATTTAATGTGACTTTATGATATCAACGCCAATTGCATTGATTTAATGCATGGATAAAGGCATAGCTAGCCAATTGCATTGATTTAATGCATGGATAATGGCATAGCCAGCCAATTGCATCGATTAAATGCATGGATAATGACATAGCCAGTCAATTGCATTGATTTAATGCTTGGATAATGGCATAGCCAGGCAATTGCATTGATTTAATGCATGTATAATGGCATAGCTAATTGCATTGATTTAATACATGGATAATTGAATAGCCAGGCATTTGCTTTGATTTAATGCATGGATAATGGCATAGCCAGCCAATTGCATTGATTTAATGCATGAATAATGGAATAGCCAGGCAATTGCATTGATTTAATGCATGGATAATGGCATAGCCAGCCAATTGCATTAATTAAATGCATGGATAATGACATAGCCAGTCAATTGCATTGATTTAATTCTTGGATAATGGCATAGCCAGGCAATTGCATTGATTTAATGCATGGATAATGGCATAGCTAATTGCATTGATTTAATACATGGATAATTGAATAGCCAGGCAATTGCATTGATTTAATGCATGAATAATGGCATAGCCAGCCAATTGCATTGATTGAATGCATGGATAATGGCATAGCCAGCTAATTGCATTGATTTAATACATGGATAATTGAATAGCCAGGCAATTGCATTGATTTAATGCATGGATAATGGCATAGCCAGCCAATTGCATTGATTTAATGCATGGATAATGGCATAGCCAGCCAATTGCATTGATTTAATGCATGGATAATTATATAGCCAGCCAATTGCATTGAATTAATGCATGGATAATGGCATAGCCAGCCAATTGCATTGATTTAATGCATGGATAATTATATAGCCAGCCAATTGCATTGAATTAATGCATGGATAATGGCATAGCCAGCCAATTGCATTGATTTAATGCATGGATTATTGAATAGCCAGCCAATTGCATTGATTTAATGCATGGATTATTGAATAGCCAGGCAATTGCATTGATTTAATGCATGGATAATGGAATAGCCAGCATCCCGTGGGTGACTTTTAACATCAACGTCCATGATTTAATGCATGGTTAATGGCATAGCCAGCATCCCGAGGGTGACTTTTGACATCAACGTCCTTGATTTAATGCATGGTTAATGGCATAGCCAGCATCCCGTGGGTGACTTTTGACATCAACGTCCTTGATTTAATGTATGGTTAATGGCATTGCCAGCATCCCGTGGGTTACTTTTGACATCAACGTCCATGATTTAATGCATGGTTAATGGCATAGCCAGTATCCTGTGGGTTACTTTTGACATCAACGTCCATGATTTAATGCATGGTTAATGGCATAGCCAGCATCCCGTGGGTGACTTTTAACATCAACGTCCATGATTTAAAGCATGGTTAAGCATGGTTAATGGTATAGCCATAATCCTAAGGGTGACTTTTGACATCAACGTCCTTGATTTAATGCATGGTTAATGGCATAGCCAGCTTCCCGTGGGTGACTTTTGACATCAACGTCCTTGATTTAATGCATGGTTAATGGCATAGCCAGCATCCCGTGGGTTACTTTTGACATCAACGTCCATGATTTAATGCATGGTTAATGGCATAGCCAGCATCCTGAGGGTGATGTTTGACATCAACGTCCATGATTTAATAATAATAATAATAATAATAATAATACATTTATATAGCGTCCTTTCTATACAAGCATATTCAAAAACGCTTTACAAAAAAATAACATGAATACAATACATACTTACTTACTAAAATAAACCATAAACAAATGTGTTTTGATCGATTTCAGAAACACGTGAAGACAATTGATTTTTCTTATTTGAAGTGGGAGATCATTCCACCAAAGTGGGCGAGTCTGCAGAATGCCCTACCCCAGAGTAATACATGAAATATTGGGTACATTAAGCCAGACTGCGGATCTGTTTCTTAGATCATAAGTGGTGTTTGATGAAATTATTAAGTTTTGAAGATATTTTGGGGCCATTTTATGGATACATTTAAAAACAAGAACAAGTATTTCATATCTTATACGCATTTCAACCGGTAACCAATGTAGTGAATATAACAAGGGAGTAATATGGCAATATTTGTTTGATTTAGTTACAACACGTGCAAAAATTCTGTATTTTTGGACATTTTGAATTAAACAATGTGGCATACCAGCCAAGAGAGAGTTGCAGTAGTCAATGTGTGAATGAACCAATGAACGAATTAGGGTCTCTGTTGCACTGTTTGTCAACATATTTCTTATTTTATTAATGTTGTACAAATTTACAAATGCAGACCTGCATCTTTTCATAACGTGCTGCTTTAAGTTTAAGTTGCTATCCAGCCACACTCCTGCATGGTTAATGGCATAGCCAGAATCCCGAGAGTGACTTTTGACATCAACGTCCATGATGCATGGTTAATGGCATAGCCGGCATCCTGTGGGTTTTACTTTAATGGCATAGCCAGCATCCCGTGGTGACTTTTGACATCAACGATGATTTAATGCATGGTTAATGGCATGGCATCCTATGACTTTTGGCATAGCCAGCATCCCGGGTAATGGCATAGGGCATAGCCAGCATCCAGGTGACTTTTGACATCAACGTCCATGATTTAATGCATGGTTAATGGCATAGCCAGCATCCTGAGGGTGACTTTTGACATCAACGTCCATGATTTAATGCATGGGTAATGGCATAGGGCATAGCCAGCATCCCGGGTGACTTTTGACATCAACGTCCATGATTTAATGCAAGGTTAATGGCATAGCCAGCATCCTGTATGTGACTTTTGGCATCAACGTCCAACACGTGTGTTTGCAAGTGTTTGTGTGTTTGTTTTGACATTCATTTTAGGACCTTGATCTGTCAATACACTGATCGTTTAAGGACCCAAGTCACGTTTGAAGACCTGAACACACGTTCTTAAACGTTTTTGATAAACAAGAAAATCTTTTACTTAAGATTGCACTTGAGAAGTTTTACATATGTCCTTAATGAATCGGTTAAATCTGACATCTAATTTCACGCTATCTTCAGAGTGCTAAAAATTCCACACTGATTTATTTTTAAATGGATTGCACCACAAATTCTTAAGACAGTTACCTGCTGATTCGCTGTGAGTCCTCAGTTGTTTAGCAAAACTGAAAATTATGTAACACACACAGAAGACCCAAGATAAATAGTTGTATCTTGTCCAGCGTCCTTGGTTTCTTAGCAAAAGCTAAAATTTTGGTTTATATTTTTTTAAATTTACATTAATTTTCAAGTCCCCTTACCCTACAAGAAATTAAGAATGATAAAATAACAATTGTTTAGTTTCCACTACTTCATCATTGGTCTGTATCATTCAGTCCTTAAATGGATAGTTTGATGGTAAGGGCCTTGATCAGTATGTGAAGCATGTATGGGTGTGTGTGTGGAGTTGCAGGGGTCCAGAGAACTTGATAATGTTATTCTTGGATCAGTGAGGTGATTCTAGTTTTACCTTATTTTATTGTAAAAATTTCCCAATTTTGACCTCCCAACTTCGAAAGAATATAAAACTGTGAAGGAGAAATCCTCTCAGGTGGCAATTATCCCTGGACATTTTCGTTTAATTTTCTTTGATTCTTGGGAATGATTGCAATAAATAATTTAAACAAATTAAGTTTTATTTAATTTTATGTTAACATTAGCTGTTGTGCTCCTTAAACAAATTATCCTGATAAAGTTTTATTTTCTTTATTCTTTTTAATCCCTTTACAATTTTATGTTAGTTTTTTTATAAGATAAGTTTATTTGCTCCAAAGTTTGTGGTCATAATTTACTGAAACAAATTTTTAAGGAAAGGACAAGTCATGAATAATTTCAAAGATGTTTAAAGGGATACAAACTTATCAGGAAGGGAGTTTTTTCAAATAGGAAAATAATATGTGCCCTTGACAATAATGCCCGGGGGAAGAAATGGGCACTGCCCTTTTTCTCAAAGATTAGAAGGAAAAATGCCCTTTTAAAGAGGACAAATGTCTTTTTTAGAGAAGGAACATGCCCTTTCAAACATTAAAGAAAATTTCGTTAAAGACTATATGTCTGATCTTTTCAATAAAGAAAGTAACACAAATATCGCCCTAAAAAGACTAAAATTGTTAAATTTCGCGCACATACAATATTCTTAACTTTCCGTAAAGACAAAGCTGGGGCCCAACAGCCCTACATATGGAATTTTTCATACTTAAACCTCTGCCTACTTTGTTTTCCCATAGTTCCCTTACTATGATTGATCTTTTTATTGACAGATTGAAGAAAGTGACACAAACATCAAGCAAAATTTCACTCGTCTGCTCGTGGAGCACCTTAAATTTGATTTCTGAAGAAAAAAAAACATACAATGGGGACCCAAGTTGCCACTGATTTGCTGAAGACTGAGTGTGAATATGGGTCATCTGACCTAATTTACTATACTGATATATCCAGTTACACTTATTCTCAACAAGAAAATGATGACCTGAATAATTATAAGGACCCAGGCTTATTTGCTTTTCACATTATTTTAGACATTTAATATATTCCGATTAATGACCAATACAATTGACTAATCATGATCAGATCTGTCAGTTTAAATCCTTTCGATATCAAGATTTATGATCTATAAATTGTTTAAGTTTTTGGTGATTTTAGTATAAGATTGCTATACATGCTGTTCTCATGCTCTGGAAATACGACAGTTGGAAATTGCCCCTCAGATCCTGTGCCCCTAAATTTCAAACATCTTCCGCCGCCCTAGGCTACGTGGTTCCTGTTACGCCGGCGACCCTGATGTTGTAAGTTTTAAGAATATTGCCCTCCTCAGTATGAGACATGAATTATGAATGAATATATAAACTATTTTGTATGTATGTGTGTATAGGCCTACAGTTTTCATATAAGATAACATAACAAGATTACGGGCTAAGAAGGGTTAGTCACCCCATAAAAAGCCCAAACTAACACCACCACCACCACAACATTTTTTTAGTAATAATCAAAGACACCCAGAGTTAGTAAAGAACTTGTCAATGTTGACTTTGAAATTGTGAACAGACTAACTACCCACTGGCACAAACCATTCCACTCACTAACAACTCTTTGCGAAAAGCCAAAACGCCGAAACTCTATCCATACGTGAGAACTCTGGTCAACTTCAAACTCACCACGTGTCACATGAGGATTAGCTGAAACATGCAAGAAATAACAGAAAGTCGAAGTACACTACCAGATAGGAACTTAAAAACAAGAATCATATCGCCACGTACTCTTCTCAACTCAAGGGTTGATCAAACCAAGAATTCGCAACCTTTTATAAGAGAGATTCCTTACTTCGGGAATAAGTCAATATTCATGTTCATATTCATGTCATAATCATCATTATACGTGTTTTAGTAGTTTAAATTAATAAAAATGCGATTTTTAGGGATAAGATTTGGTGGAGTGGAGGAGTAAATGGGCTTAGATTAGTGGGAATTATTGACCCCCTCCCTCATTAACAAATTAACCAAGTTGTCATCGGCGTGCTATCCTGCAGTGGAAAACATACAGCCATGCACCACTGGGCAAATATAACGTTTCTGAAAATGAGGTGGATTCGATCAATCGAACGAACCAAATAACTCCTGGGTATATTTTTAGTTGTTTGATGAATGACCGTTTAGTGGAACTTGGTTGAAGTCGGTTCACATTATATCATTGTATGGATTTGACGGGCTATTGCCAGTTTGCAACTAACAATTGTTGCACAATTGTTGAATTTGGCAGAAAGTCATATAATAAAATATGAGAAAGGTTAAAGTTGGAATTTCATTACGAAAATCATTGAAAACGCTTCATCATTATTTGCATTACTGCATGTCAGTTGCAACAATACAGAGGATAAGTATTATCTAGATACATTGTAATATCACCAGTACCACCGACAAGGGGGGTCAATGAGGTGTCTAACCCGGTTTCTTAGGTGGCCCGGCCGCCCAGGTCGTAAAGGGACCGTAATAAAGATGGCCGTTCAAAAGATAGCCTTTACAATCTGTGTAATAAACTTTGGTTTATCAAAGGGGCCCATATGTTCAAGACACACCCGGGCCCGCATTGGATCTCGGCGGTTCTGTATATCACACCAAAAGATCATTCTTTAAAAAAATAGCAAGTACATTAAGTGTTACGTTGGTCGTACGAGGCGGGGGCTGAAAGGGGGAGGGGGAGGATGAAAGGGGGAGGGGGGATGAAAGGGGAGGGGGGAGCGGCAGGTTATTTAGCATGACGATATAAAATGTCAGATACACTGTTTAAATCAGTGATTAATCGCATTCATGCCCATCTCGGCTAGATATAGGGGTCATGCCCTCCGGACTTGGCATGCTGACAACATCATTCTTGGGCTCCGATCTTAGTCGGGCAGAGAAGAAAAATGTCGGATGCGCTGTTTAAATCAGAATATATCTGTATTAAATGTGAATCATGCCTGATTCGGCCAGAATCACATGTCCTCCGAATCGCTTTGTTGTTGACAACGTGATTCTCAGGTCATCAATCTTAATGGGGCAGGGATGTGAAATATGTTAGATGCAGTGGCGTGACCAGTGGCGCCTTCAGTGGTTCAATGTTGGGGGCACAAACCTTTTCGGCATGGGATCATTGTGGGGTCAGGGAAAAGTTCTGGTGAAGATCCGGGTGGCTAAGGGTATAGGGGGCGAAAATCCCGCATTTTCCATTTTCCAAGTTTTAGATGCCCCCAAAAGACTCTAAATGTGTGCAATACATTGGGTTTTTAAGTACCAAATTTGCACCTCAATCAATATATGGTACGATCTAATATAGCAGCATATAATTTTACAATGATACAGACTTCTCCCCCCCCCCCTTCTCCCCTCAATTTGGACAAAATCATATTTTTTGAATACCAGGGGCGTGCCACTCCCATTCCCCCACTTGACGGCGCCACTGGCCCGCGTAGCCAGTATCCCAAAAAGGAGCCGTAAATTTTGATGTCAAAGTGGGTTAACCGAGAGATCTTGAAAACTTTATTTCATTAAAAAAGTGAAGAGAGGAATCAATACTTCTCAATATCATGTGGCTTTGTCACTGGCTGACTAGTCGGATACCAGAGATTTACGACTTGTATGGGAATCATATCAGAATCGTGTCCGCCCCACCCGACATGGTGATTCTCAGGTTGGCCAACGCTATGAAAGAAACCCCTCCCATGCACACATTTAAAACCCTGAACGCGGATGACAGGGGCGGACTGGGACTAGGTTTTGAAGTTGTTTACAAGGATCCTAATAAATTAAACAGTTAAATCAGTTTTGTTGATAGGCGGGATTAGGGGGTACCCGATACAGATATGACAGAGAGAGCATTCTCCTCCCACTTTTTCAATTGTATTGTGATTTTTTGTTTTGTATATTAGTGTGATTTTATGATTTTTCCCCCCATTTTATGTAGTCAATTTTTTTATTTTGTGATTTCGACCTCAGTAGGCAGCTGGGCAAATCCCGTCAATGGCTCTGCAGATGCATCTATTTTCCTATACGCCAGGTCCAACATTTTCAAGAGGGTAAAATTTATTTTAAACCAATAAGACGGAATTACATTAAATTGTGGTATGCAAAATTGGCGAAAGACTACCAGCCAGTATGCAGATAACAGTTTTTGATCGATTCCGAATACTGGAATATGTCCAATAATATTTTTCCCTAACTTTCTCAATTTTAAGTGAAGTTTCTTCTTTACCAGTGAAAAAATTGAATTGTTGCCACTTCTGTGTCTGATTTTCAGAGATTTTGCATTTTGGGCATCAAAACAATAAACATTGAGGGCATCCGGGACTTTCTCCTTGTACCCTACCAGAGCTTTGCCCTTAGATCCCATTGTTGTGTCCGAATTTTCTCAATTTTCAGAAAAGTAGTAGTCTGTTAGAAGATTTTTTCTTTAGAATTGTCTTCTTTGAATTTTGAACGTTGTGTTTGATTTTAAGCCATTTTATGCCTTTTATCATCATGGATCACTTTACATAATACAAAATAAATAGATATATGCAATGATACTATATTGAGACGTTCACTTATGTGTTGTGCGTGAGTTTAATAAAGAAAACTGAACAAGTTGCGTTTTGTATAAGAACCTTTGCTACTGACTTAGTTTTAAACAGCGCCTTGGATATTGATGTAACTAATTAATTGAAAAGTTCTTGAACGACACTGTGCGCATTTACTGACGAACATTTTCAAAATAGCAGTACCAGCACTCTCAGGTGATACGCGCACTAATTGTGCGCGCGTTTTCCAAAGTGAGGGATTTGCGAAGTAATCGGAATGTCATTTTTCCGTAATTTAGATGTTTTTTACGCACAATATGTTCATCATTTCAATTTGTAACTTAGTTTAAAAGACACTTTTTTTCTAAAAGGTTAATTAAATCAAAATCATCACTCGCAAGTACTTTTGTCAGTTTTGAGAAGGGTTTTCATTTCATGATTATGTTATTTATTGTTGTCTGAGTGGTTTTCAACGTTACGAGTGTATTGTGCGTTGTCTCACTCAGTATGCAAGTTTTGCCTTGCAAGTAGTGCCCTACTGGGTAAGGTGTTTATCTCACTACTCCATCACACCTTCTCCCCACCCGACCTTTGTTAAAAGTGGACAATAGTTGGGTGGCGCTCACCGTCCTTCGGAGGGAAAGTAAAGCCATCAGTCCTGATGGCTTGCCCAGGACAAAATTTCAGTTGGGATTCCCAATTGGTCTATGATATTCCCAATTGGTCTGTGCTATTCCCAATTGGTCTATGCTATTTCCAACTGGTCTATGCTATTTCTATCTGGTCTGTGCTTTTTCCAACTGGTATATGCTATTTTAACTGGTCTATGCTATTTCCAACTGGTCTATGCTATTTCCAACTGGTCTATGCTATTTCCAACTGGTCTATGCTATTTCCAACTGGTCTTTGCTATTCCCAACTGGTCTATGTTATTTGCAACTGGTCTATGCTATTTTCAACTGGTCTATGCTATTCCAAACTGGTATGAACTTGGAAATATTAATACCAATTGGGATCTTATTATTTCCAACTGGTCTAGACAATTAACTGGGATTTGGCCGAAATTCCGTTCGGAAAAATTCCTAATTGAGACCAGTTGGAATAATTCCCAACTCAAATTTTCTCCTGGGTGGTTCTCTGAACACTTTAGAAAAGAGCAGGGTGTTAACATTCACTTTCCATCCTGGCAAATTCATCGGGTATACATTGAAAACAAGTCATTGTGACTTCCCTGGCATATGCCTAAAAGTGAAATACAAGCTTCATCCTTCTATAGCCCACAGACACCATGAGGGCAAAATTCACTTGAATATTCATATTAACCAGAAAATTGCTATACCGTCGCATGCTAGATAAACATTCGATTTTTGGGACCCTTAAAAATGCGCCCTCAATTTTTAGTCTAGTGCTCCTTTAAATTCAATTAAGAAGTCTATCAGATTAAAACCATGGTAAAAACCCATTTACAAAACAGTTGTTACAGCAAATTTAATAAAAACTACCGCAACAAAATCATATCATTGTGTATTTAGTAGTTTTCTATAATGTATTACATAATTGCATTGTATGAATGAAACAAATATATAATCAATAGATTTTTTATTTACTTGTATAAGTACTTTATCAATGCAATACTCCAAGAGTAATTATACTTATTATTCATAAAGATTTACCACCTGCTTAAAGGTTATTCAAGGGCACTTTTGCTCTTATCATCAAGATGGTTAATCTATTAAAATGATGTATCTTCTTTATAACTAAAGATTGATTTTTTCTTTATTTATAAGCCAGTACTGTTTTATTATAGATTACAACACATTTAAAGGAAAATAAAACATATGAATACTTATTTCAACCATAGCTGATGTTTTTACGTCACGACGACGACGAGTGAACACACAATTACAATGACGGGTCGTCGCCTTGCGTAATCGCTTATGATAGTAACAATGCTATCACGAAACGCTTAATACGACCCGGACGAGAACACAGGTACGACGTACGGACAGACATAACAACGACAACCAAGTCAATGTCCACGACCTTTGATAACCAGTTGTGGTGCACTGGCGTGTCTACCCAACCCAGGCTTGAACCCAGGGCCGCATGGTCTGTGACAGGTATGATAACCGCTACACCACAGTAGGTTTTCACGTCAGACCAAGCTCTTTGGTCAGACAATTGCCTCTTATAAAAGACCATCCTTTCTTGTCATGAAGACACAAGTACTTAACCACAATCTTGTGATATGATTAACTTGGCACTACTTCCCATCAGTACCAGGCTGACATGATCATAATTAAACATGAATTATATGATAAATTTTGTAATAATTAAAATGTCCAAATTCTATTACTGCGCCTCGTATTTGGAACTCTTCCTGACCAAATTGAATCTTGTAACACAATATATACTTACGATATAAGTTCTGAAGACACATTTAATGACTCTAAAGATTTTTCTTAGATTATATTGTATGTAATTGCTTACTCTTTTTATTCCATTGCTGTGCACTTATAATTTTACAATATTATTATGATTGCTGATCATCATAGGCAGCTGTAAAAGTTATCACTTGAAGGAGCAAAAACGACGGGCGGGGCGATCCCCTGCCCCCTTTCTTCATGACGGTTTTTCTGGGAGGACGGAGGGCGGCGGCGGGGACAGGACGGAGGCGGGGACTGAACGGAGGCGGGGACAGGACAGGGGGGACGGAGGCGGGGGCGGAGGCGGTGAACATATTTTTAATTATATATAACTCAATAAAATACAAAAAATGATTAGCAAATCTTTCAGGAAAAGTGCACCACCTTGCCCCAATGCTGAGCCGCCCATGCTGATCATATCTGTCTTACCAGTCCTTCTGGAGGCAAGTAGATTTCCCAGCACCGTGCATTTGTTCTTCACACTCACTCCATTTTTAATTTGAAAGGAGCGCTCAGCTGATGTCTTTAAAGTGGCACTCAGCTGATATTTTGAAAGGAGCACTCAGCTGATATTTTGAAAGGAGTACTCAGCTGATTATCTTAAAGGAGTACTCAGCTGATATTTTTAAAGGAGTTATATGCTGATATTTTTAAAGGAGCACTCAGCGGACATTCTTAAGAGAGTACTCAGCTGTTATTCTTAAAGGAGTACTCAGCTGTATTCTTAAAGGATTATTCAGCTGATATTTCTAAAGGAGTACTCAGCTGATGTTTTTAAAGGAGTTATCAGCTGATATTTTTAAAGGAGCACTCAGCTGATATTTTTAAAGAAGCACCCAGCTGATATTTTTAAAGGATTATTCAGCTGAAATTTTTAAAGGAGTACTCAGCGGATGTTTTTAAAGGAGTACTGAGCTGATATTCTTAAAGGAGTACTCAGCTAATATTCTTAAAGGAGTACTCAGCTGATATTCTTAAAAGAGTACTCAGCTGATTTTTTGAAAGGAGTACTCACCTGATATTCTTAAAGGAGTACTCAGCTGATATTTTTAAAGGAGTATTTAGCTGATATTTTTAAAGGAGCACCTAGCGGATATTTTTAAAGGAGTATACTCAGCGGATATTCATAAAGGAGCACTCAGCAGATATTCTTAAAGGAGAACTCAGTTGATATTTTTAAAGGAGCACTTATCTGATTTTGTGAAGGAACACTCAGCTGATATTTTTAAAGGAGCACCCAGCTGATATGTGTGAGCACATTATTCTAGAGTCTCCAGTATATTTAAGATACTTTTCTTGCACGTGGTAGTACTGATAACCTTTTGACATGAATATACAAATGAACTGCAATAATTTTGAATGAATACTCAATTCATTTTTCAATGACACAAATATGAAAATGAGACGTTTGTTATTTTAAAAGTCACATAAATTCTTCAAAAAGATGCCCTCACATTTCGACCAAAAGCCTCTTTAAGCTATGCTTACCCACCACCTTAACTTTCATTTACACAATGTTGATAAATCATTTCTATTCTTATGGACTAAATTGGCAATCGAAATCAAGTATAAAGATTCATCAGTGAACTTAACTTTGCATATTGGCAGGAACAATCTGGCAGGACTTTTTAATTTCACTTGTATTTTCCTTCATAAGTATTTCACTGTAAAGTGCTTGTGAGCAATTAAAATATGTGGTATAACATTAAAATAATAATGGCTCAGAAAACATGGTCAATAAAAGAAAATAACAATGAAACCCAAACCATTGTACACTTTTAAAGGTTACATGGAAAATATAAATGCTTCTGTGCTGAATCATTGCAATTCTAGTAAAAGTTTCGAAAACTGCAAAAACTTCTGTATAAATGTGTTACAAGTAATTAAGCCAGAATCTTGCTGTGCCATTGGTTGCACTAATAGACGTGTGCTGGGGAATAAAAAGACGTTTTTTCAATTTCCATCTCATCCTGATCGACGTTCGAAGTGGGTTTCTGCTATACGACGCAACGTCTTTCAACCTTCGGTACAGGATTTGCAGTAAACACTTTATGCCAGGTATGTAGGCTTTGTCTGCGTATAATGAACAATTAGATGGTGTTCACGTCAAAGTTACTTTTCGTATACCCAGTGAATATATAAAACGTTTGGAAAATAAGAAGTAAAATCCCCGCCACTAACAAAACAATAAAATTTGCTGAACTGGTAGTTAGGTTAGCAGGCAGTATGTTTGCTGTGGGATGGGACTGAGCTGTAAGAAATGCAACGACCCTTCCCCAGCAAAATGGCTTTCAGATGAGTTAAGAGTCACGTGATAAAATCCCTCTATACAAATCTTTATGCAAATTTGAGAGGCATGAACAGACAGACTTATTTGATGTAAATCCTATGCTATAGTATAGGCTTTAAAGGAATATATTTCTCATGCAAATATCAAGAATGCTTTCTTCATTTAATATTTACATGAAGAAGGCGTCATAAATCTAGCAGCTGATGTTGGTTTCTTGGTAGGATTATATCCCAAAAGATGAGAGTGTTAGGGGCAGGAAGGGAAGTATACCCCTTAATCCAAGCATTGCAAGGCATAAAACTATGTACTTTATTTGAAATCTTTAGCCTTAAAGTGGAAGAATACAAAGTGCATTGCGAGGCATAAAACTATGTACTTTATTTGAAATCTTTAGCCTTAAAGTGGAAGAATACAAAGTGCATTGTTTAAGTGACTGAAGATGAACATGTAGAGATTTTATAATCACCAGGAAGCTATCAATTCTGAACGAACTGGTATGTAAGCTCCAATAAGCACCAATCAATTCCAGGTTATGTCTAATCAAAGTTTGAAGAATTTTAATGTTCACAAATTTCATCAAGCTCTGATGTCGCTTATTTACATAATCTATTACAAGGCCTTAAAATTCAAAGGTTGTAAAATTTTCAAACTGTAACCAATTCTGACAAAAACGTTTTGTCAAGAATTTGAATATAAATCGGTTTATTGATCAGTATCGCTTCAAATCGTGGTAGAAGGAAAATGTGTCATCCTGATATCATTGCCGAAGAGATAGGACTCAATACAAATGAAACACAGCAATTCATGATGGATAAAGCTACCTGGTACCACTTTGTCACTACTATTCTGTCTACGGATGACAGATGATGATGATCGCTTCAAGGGGATGACGACTTCTTGGTACCACGTTGTCACTACTATTCTGTCTACAGACGACAGATGATGATGATGATCGCTTCAAGAAAATGACAAGTTCTTGGTACCACTTTGTCGCTACTATTCTGTGTACGGACGACAGATGATGATGATGATCGCTTCAAGAAGATGACAACTTCTTGGTACCACTTTGTCGCTACTATTCTGTCTACGGACGACAGATGATGATGATGAACGCTTCAAGGAGATGACAACTTCTTGGTACCACGTTGTCACTACTATTCTGTCTACAGACAACAGATGATGATTATGATCGCTTCAAGGAGATGACAACTTCTTGGTACCATGTTGTGACTACTATTCTGTCTACGGACGACAGATGATGATGATGATCGCTTCAAGGAGATGACAACTTCTTGGTACCACGTTGTCGCTAGTATTCTGTCTACGGACGACAGATGATGATGATGATGATTACTTCAAGGAGATAACAACTTCTTCGTACCACATTGTCGCTACTATTCTGTCTACAGACGACAGATGATGATGATGATCGCTTCAAGAAGATGACAACTTCTTGGTACCACTTTGTCGCTACTATTCTGTGTACGGACGACAGATGATGATGATGATCGCTTCAAGGAGATGACAACTTCTTGGTACCACGTTGTCACTACTATTCTGTCAACAGACGACAGATGATGATGATGAATGCTTCAAGGAGATGACAACTTCTTGGTACCACGTTGTCGCTACTATTTTGTCTACAGACGACAGATGATGATGATGATCGCTTCAAGGAGATGACAACTTCTTGGTACCACTTTGTCACTGCTATTATGTCCATGGATGACAGATGATGATGATGATCGCTTCAAGGAGATGACAACTTCTTGGTACCACTTTGTCGCTACTATTCTGTCTACAGATGACAGATGATGATGATGATCGCTTCAAGGAAATGACAACTTCTTGGTACCACTTTGTCGCTACTATTCTGTCTATGGACGGCAGATGATGATGATGATCGCTTCAAGGAGATGACAACTTTTTGGTGCCATTTTGTTCCTGCTATTCTGTCCATGGATGGCAGATGATGATGATGATCGCTTTAAGGAGATGACAACTTCTTGGTACCACGTTGTCGTTACTATTCTGTCTATGGATGACAGATAATGATGATTATGATCGCTTCAAGGAGATGACAACTTCTTGAGAGATTTCTTGGGTGTGCCTTGAGAGGATCTTCTTCCGAACTTTCTTGGAGTACGACGTGGAGACTTTTTGATGGGTTTCTTCAACTGCTTGGATTTGACACCTGAAGTGAAGAAAAGATTGATGGTTTGTTAGGTTTAATGGCAGCATTAACACTTACTGTATAATCACATGTGCCATGAACTGGTACTGTACCATAAACTGGTGCTGTGCCATGAAGTGGCATGGTGCTGTACCATGAACTGGCACGGTGCTGTGCCATAAACTGGTGTTGTGCCATGAACTGGTGATGCACTAATTGGTGAGAATAAGATTTTAAGGTGATAAGAATAGGTGATGTACAAATTGGTGGGTGTTTATAAATGTAATAAATTCAGGACAAGTTGATACAAATGATAGATAGTTGGTAAATAGCTTAAATATAGCAAAACAGGGACAGGGGTAGAGTAAGAGTTTAAATACAGAAAGCAAAGTCTGTGAGTGAAATTTGATACTCGAATGCTGTTGTAATATGAAAAATAAATAATCATATTCAAGAGAATTTCACCGTCACTGCATGCAACATGTGTTTCTTAATTTCTCAGAAAGTCTGAAAAAGTATGCTCTCTCATTATATGGTGTTGTGAAACTGCCTTTTACAACAATTGCTAAAAAGTCAGTCTTATGTGTCCTGTGTTACATCACCTTACCTTCCACATAACAAACTTCAGCATCTGCTCCGATCGAAAGGAAGAAATCAATCCATAAAATCTGTTTCTGTGCCAAGCGATCACCTGGCCCTTTGACCTCTGACATCTGGGAGTAAAACAATGCAGATGAATGTCACAACAAGTCAAATTGCGATGTCAACAAATAATCACTTCAAACAAATTTTTATGTTTTAGTTTGCACTTAACCATCATTTACTACCACCTTCTAAAGTATGTAAAGCAATTTGCTTATAACTTAATGTGATGCATTTTGCCCTTTTGTTGGACAATCTGCCCCTCTGTTGAACAATCTGCCCCTCTGTTGAACAATCTGCCCCTCTGTTGAACAATCTGCTTCTCTGTTAAACAATTTAATTTCAGCACAAGGATTCATATTTGGTGGTTACTTCCAACTTTAGAGAAAATAACATCCCCCTTTTATTCATTGCTTTTCAGAACTTTTCAATATCATTTCAATTCAAGCCTACATTAAGTGTGCTTTACACAAATAAATAAGAGAAATTAAAAAATATTAAAAAATTATATATTGATCAAAGGTTTGCATAAGCATTGAATACTTTTTATAAATTACCTTAAAGGCTTTTGTCTCAGAGTTCCACACAATCAAGTCTGGCATTCCACCTCTGCAGTGTCGATGGTCTCTGAGAATTCTCTCTGCGACAGCACTCACGAATGCCCCACCCATACAGCTGAGCAGCTCCTAAAAAAGTTCGGAAAAGCTTCATTGATATGTGTAGCACATCAGGTGCTCAATTATCAGGTGAGTAACCCAGCTGTCTACAGGCCTGACCAAGTTGAATTTGATCATTTCAATTTTTTTAGTTTATGAATATGAAACAGTTACAGACTATGAATGTTTCACATTACACCCAATCCTTGCTACAAATTTTCAGTCTTTTCACCTGCAAGAACCCCCATTTTGGCGGGTATAATTTTAGACTCTGCTAGAAGCGATTAGGAAACCCACCACAGATAGTTCAGTGATTTTACGCAACAGTAATTACACTTCCAATCATCTGTATGCACACAATAGAACTGATTGTGAAGGGCCAGGTATTGTGGATTTGGTTACTGCAGGGCCAAGTCATGCATGTAATGTGGGGCTGAGGATTCATTTTAACTTTTAAAATGATGTTTTCATCACTGAGTTTTTAACACTCTGGTGAGTTTGGATTCATTGGACTGAAAATTTATAGCCAGATTTATTCATCATGAAAATAACTGATACATTTATTTATTCCAAAAATTTCAGTAAAATACATTTTTTCCCTTTTTCTCTTCAAAATTGATGTCTTCATCCTGTAAAATAAATACTGAGCAGCATGTGAGAAACAATTGGTCAGATTTGAAGTCTCTGATATGACCCAAACAATTGGTCAGATTTGAAGTCCTGATATGACCCAAACAATTGGTCAGATTTGAAGTCTCTGATATGACCCAAACAATTGGTCAGATTTGAAGTCCTGATATGACCCAAACAATTGGTCAGATTTAAAGTCTCTGATATGACCCAAACAATTGGTCAGATTTAAAGTCTCTGATATGACCCAAACAGTTGGTAAGATTTGAAGTCTCTGATATGACCCAAACAATTGGTCAGATTTGAAGTCCTGAAATGACCCCAACAATTGGTCAGATTTAAAGTCTCTGATATGACCCAACAATTGGTCAGATTTGAAGTCTCTGATATGACCCAAACAATTGGTCAGATTTAAAGTCTCTGATATGACCCAAACAATTGGTCAGATTTGAAGTCTCTGATATGACCCAAACAGTTCGTCAGATATGAAGTCTCTGATATGACCCAAACAATTGGTCAGATTTGAAGTCTCTGATATGACCCAAACAGTTGGTCAGATTTGAAGTCTCTGATATGACCCATCTCAGAATTGAATCCGGATCTGATAAGTGATCAAATTTTACAGTTACAAAAGGTTGATTACCTAGATGTGCGATATTTAATTCACTAATAATTGTTTCTTTCAAGTTAAACAATGCATTGCAATGATACAAGATTAGTTGGAGAAAAAAATTGGGATTTGGAGGCCTTCTGCACATGGTTCAATATACATAACAATAATCATACTGCAAAAGGGCATACCTTGGCTTCTTGCAAGGTAAACAGTGTCCAGCTAACACCTGCCAAGCTTTCTTCCTCATGCTCCACCCACACTGTTTCAAACCACTCCCCCAAGGTGTCTCCATCTGCTTCTCGTATCTTCTGTAACTTCTCCTTTAGCTCCTTCTCTCGGTTGCTGAAGAACACATTTGTTCTTAGATCCAAGGGACATGACTACAAAATGACATACCAAAAGACAGGAGTGAAAACCTTCTTTAAGGGAGATAGGGTATGAGTCTTGACACTCCACCACTAAACTACCACACTTTTAAATTATAATAGCAAATATTCAAAATATAAACTAGTCAACAAATGATCATCAAACAAAAATTAGTGTTACAAGAACAAAGATTAAACGTGTATTCAAGTTAAATTATTAAATAGCTAAAAAAGTACACTTTTAAAAATATTTACAAATGAGAAATCCTTAAAATAGCATT
Organism: Chiridota heheva; assembly: GCA_020152595.1. Classification (NCBI taxonomy): domain Eukaryota; kingdom Metazoa; phylum Echinodermata; class Holothuroidea; order Apodida; family Chiridotidae; genus Chiridota; species Chiridota heheva. Next base: position 178,600 of record JAIGNY010000962.1, on the reverse strand, counting down.
TACAATTATTTGACAATAACATCACTTTTACTTTGTAAAAGAATTCAAAAAACAAAATAACAGAAATGAAATCAATGAAATGATTATAAAAATTGGCAAAGAGGAAAAAAAGAGAAGTTGTTTGTCTAAAACAAGCAAGGGTTATTACACACCTGGTAAGGATAACTGAAAACATCTGGAACATCCATAGGATCTCATCACAGAACAAAAGGAAAATGAGAGTTGAAAATATTGATCCTTCTCCATGCTTCCCTGAAAAAGCAATAAAATAAATAGTTATCAGGAAACAAGTCGAACAATTTGAACTCTATGAAGAAAAATATATATATATATTTGTTTTTACTAAGTACATTCAAAGTCTACAGATGTCTATAAATACTATATAATAATAAAAAAGTATCAAATTGTACATGAAGCAATATCTTTTCTTAGGAGAAATGGTCCGTCAATCATTCACAGTTAGTACACATATCACCTCAGGCATATAATACTGTTATTTTATCACCAGTTTGAAAACAAACTTCTCCCACTAAGACACCTAACACAGATGAGTAATTTCAATCACAAAGTGCCTTGATTATTCAGCACTGGCTTTCTGTAATCTTATACACACAAATAACCTTGGGCTACTTGGCTGTGGTTTGCACGGGAATGACAATACAATGATAATGGGAAACACAATACACTGTACAGGAAGTCTGGTTGGTAATTGCCATACATGAGTTTTCAGGATTAACTCAGGTGTCTGGTGCGGGTAGGTTAAAGAGAAACTTTTCGGCATGTAGTTATCTGGGTGGGATTCAATAAGTTAAAGGTCTTTTGCTGTCTACAGTTGAAACTACAAATTTAGGGTTGAACAGTTTTTGAAAATTAAATATGACTCTTTTAGATTCTAGGTTATGGCTGACCAAAATGTGAGCATAGAGAATACACATTATGTCTGAACCTTCCAATACATTTTGTGTCTTACATGTAAGCAAATCTGTCGGGGTCTACATTGCTCAAAACAGAAACCACAATCCAGCACAAGCAATTAGCAATTACACCAGGGATTTCCATGGTCTTAATCTGACATTGACTGTAACCAAATTTCACTGAAGCTGCACTGACTTTCACACTCAACACAAGGACAAAAGTATTCCCCCGTGGTCAATGTGTCTGCCTTTAAGTAACAATTTACAAATAGGATGGTATTTAATAGTGAAGGTTTTTTGTTTGTTTATTGATGAGTGATTTTAAGTGATGATTTTGTTCAACCTTGTAGGCTTTAGAATTTTCAACTGAAAATCCATCAAACAGATATTCAACAAATGTCTCATAATTTTCATGTAACTAAGAAGGAACAAAAATTACAGAGTATTTTCAAGCTGACATTAGATTGCAGTGGTTAAGGAGCCATATTCATATGCAAAAGGTTTGATGCCCACCATTAATGCTGCATTGTGTCCTTGAACACCTAATTCTACTTCTTCCAGTCCACTCAATTGTAAAATGAGTACCGGTACTGCTGGGGAGTTAATCTGCATCCCGTCCACGAGGAGTCATATGCTTTCATTCACTTGTGCGATGGAAACCAGGAATAATCACCCACCCTATAGGTCTAATACCTCGGATGGATTTAAACAACTAACTTTTAATCTGGCAAATACTATAGAGCAATTTCATCACGTGACTCTAATTTAACTGGAAGCCATTTTGCAGGAAAAGGCATTTGTGCATTGCACATTTCACGTGTTTGATGTTCACAAAACTCAGTCATATCACACATAAAACAAACAGACTTGGTCCTACTAAACACGCGCTAGCATGGTGGTGACTGAAAACATGCGCTGGGCATGTAAAACATATGCTGGCCTTATAAAACACTCGGTGTTTAAAATAAACTGGCAAGATTAATTAATTTTTAATATAAAATGTTATTTTAGAGACAAAATTACCCTCCAAGTACTAATCTTAATCAGTGGATTTTAAACACGTCTATTAGTGCAACCAGCAGCACAGCAAGATTCTGGCATACTTATCTTACAAAAATAATCTTACAGTATATAACAACATGCCAATTAATGTATGTAAGTTTAATTAAGTGTACTGCAGACAAACATGTTTTTCCCTACAAAATAGCAATGTAAGCAAAGTCATTCAACTGAAACATCCTTATATAATAAATGTAGCTAAAAGAGTTATTTCAGAATTTCAAAGAATATTCTACACAAAATTTCTATAAAACTACTAGACCTTTAACCCAATGAGAGATTAGCATATTGACCTGTTACTTGTCAAACAAGCATTACCCTCTGCATTTTAGGTTGTCGGTTTGATTACTATGTCATCCTGATTTGTGTTATGAATAGATGTAATACAAAATCTACAACAAAAGCATTTGTCTCATGGCAGACTTTGGATTGTCTCTAGTATTCGAATGGGTGACAATTAATCTCTGCATATACATCTAGGGGCAGTAATTATAGCAAAACTGAATCAGTCTGTGTCTTGTGTTAAGTTTATAGACACGAAAGTGTTCTATTAATAGCAAAATAAAGGTTTAGTTTCAAATTCATATAATTTGAATATACAAGAACTGTCACTTGTGAAAGTTGGTTGGAAGTTAAAAATACTGAAATTCACCATTTGTAAATCCGTTGCTGAGGTAGTGGTCTAGCGCAATCTGCTCCACCCTGCAGATTTCTACACCATCTTCCTCTCCGTCTGCAGTCTGAGATGGCCGGTAAAATGTAGTCTTTACCCCAGCCGTTGTGTATGGCAAGATTGGTCCCTGAATTTTAAGCTGAAATTTATTGATGGATTGGTTTATCATTTTCAAGCATTATTTAAGATATCAATATAGATCGATCTTCTTTTAAAATAAATATTCTATGATTTTCTTCCATATTTGCCTCTTATATCCAACCTTACAATCGGTAAACAGATTCATCATTTCTTTAAATAATTTTAATTTTATTTCATCAATCTTGATCTTAAACATCCATGGATGTGTAAAGACAGCATTAGCAAAATGTGCTTTTTAAAATCTAATAAACACCATAAGCAAGAATTTGATCAAAATTTGTCAAAGGATTAGTTCAGTGGTCAAGCAAGTCTATCGTATATGAAAGAGGACTTCAAAAGAAACAAAATGGTAAAGAAATCGTTCAAAAATCTTACTCCTTTAAAGGATTAGTTCAGGGTCAAGCAAGTACATCTTATATGAAAAAGGACTTCAAAAGAATCAAAATGATGGAGAAAGCGTTCAAAAATCTTATTCCGAAACAAAGTCTATCTTATATGGAAGAGGGCTTCAAAAGAAACAAAATAGTAAAGAAAGCTTTCAAAAATCTTATTCTGTTAAAGGATTAGTTCAGGGGTCAAGCAAGTCTATCTTATATGAAAAAGGACTTCAATAGAAACAAAATGGTAAAGAAAGCATTCAAAAATCTTATTCTATTAAAGGATTAGTTCAGTGGTCAAGCAAGTCCATCTTATATGAAAGAGGACTTCAAAAGAAACAAAATGATGAAGAAACTGTTCTAAAATCCTATTCGGTGAAAGAATTAGTTCCGGGGTCAAGCATGTCCATTTATATTAAAGAGGACTTCAAAAGAAACAAAATGGTAAAGAAACCTTTCAATAATTTTATTCCGGTAAGGAGATATTCATGTTTAAAGTTCTTGTCTTTTCTTTGTAGAAATGACTGGTGTAGTAAGTTTACTATTGAAGGTTGGTGCCTTTATCATCACATTCTTAACAATTGTTAATGTATTTCGAAGAAAATATATTTCACTTTTTTGCTATTTCAATCATTTTCCCTTGAACTTTCTTTAGAAGTGTAAATTATAATTATCCTTACAAGATTCTGTTTTAGTTTTACTATTTTTTGACATATCCCATGGTTTTCAAGCCACAAAACAGCATGACAAAACATGATAGAATACATAAAGACTTTAACATCACCACTAGTCTTGATTTTAGTCATTTCTACACAAATGATACCAAGCTTCAAACTTAAATATCTGCTCAATAAAAAAGATTTTTAATGTTTTTTTTACCACTTTGTTTCCTTTGAAGTTTTCTTTCAAAAAGATGGACTTGCTTGACCACTGAACTAATCCTTTAAAAATTGACCATTTTACAGCTTTTTGAACTTTCAGTCATCAACATGTACAACTGCACCACCTTGGTTTTCCCTATAAAATTGTTTTATTTTAAACATCTATCTTTCTTTTTGAAGGGAATGTGCAACAAATCCTTACCTCATCCTTATCGTATTTTAGTCTTTACCACATCTCCAATGAATTTTTAGTAGGAGTAAACTGTCTTATCGTTTTAAGATTAATGAAAAATATTAAAAAACAAATTTTGTGAAGTTGGCCCAGTCTACATCACAAACTTAGTTATAATAGACCTTCCCCAAAATTTAATTAACAATAGTTCAGACACTAAAAAAGTTTCTTTTAAAATTCAAAGACTGTTTTATCCAATATTTTTTTTTAATTTGAATTTTTAATGGGTTAATAACCTCCACACACCTCTCAATATATTAAGGGGTCTAGCATATCGCGATATACAGCCATATCGCAATAACTATGCTATGATTATTAATTTGGAAAACTGCTTTCAGTATGCAATTTTCAGTTTGCAGATTATCTTATAAAACATAGAGCTAAGGAAAGGATGCATAACAGAATCAGATATGCTGCAAATATTCTGTTCAAATTCCATTCATATTTTGAAATTCTGTTTCACAAATTTTTGCATTAATATACTGACAGTTTATATGTGAAAATGACACATCAGAATATCTTGGTCAGGGAATTTTCATGAAAAAAACATTATTGTGATAGTTGAAATACCAAGACAGCCCAAATATAAATGACTCTTTTTCATTCCAATGGAATTGCACAAATATCTCACCTTCTGGCAGCTCCCTGAGAGGTCCAAATTCAAATTCTTCTGATCTTCTTTGTGCTAGCTTTTTGTTGCTGGGTGCCTTAGAATTTTCTCCGCCCTCAACCTCAGAGCCAACCGATGGCCTGTTGTCACATGAACATCATCAAGTCCTTCTTTAACAGCATCCAAGGCCTACAATGAGATGGAAATGTCTAATTGATTGGTTGAAGTCTGGTTGGCACATCGATAACAAAGGTCATTTAGTGCTAGAGAGGCTAAATTATTTAAAACCCACTTACAAAATGGGCATGCAAAGAGAGGCTAAACTAATGGGTACAGAGTTTTGCGCAGTCAGTAACAGATTTATGGTTCCATTGGTTTGGAGGGGATGGGCAGGTGTCAGATTACATTGTTGTGATTCAGTAAAAGATCAATTCCATGGGTTCCATGCAGATTACATTGTTGTGATTCAGGGTGTTCCATGGAGGGGATGGAAGGTGTCAGATTATATTGTTGTGATTCAGTAAAAGTTCCATGGGTGTGGAGGGTAATGGGTTAGGTAACAATGTTTTAGCTGATATGAAAATTGAAGTAGAGATACTTATTTTGCAAGAGTTCCATGATCACTTTCCACGGAGTGAGAAGTGATCTGCAGAGGGAAAATGGAGGGCAGTCTAAATGGATATGTTAGAGGTCAATGAAATGTGTTGACCATTAATGGCACCTTTGCATTTCAGCTGCATACAACCAAAAATCACCTAGAGTGACATAATTCCTTTTTAAGTAGAGTTTGTATTATGCCTACATGTAACATATTATGAATGTGGAATTTAATTGATTGCTTACCTGGTCAGGATTCTTGAGATGTTGGTCTAGATTGAGAGCAAGTCTTTCCCACCATCTCCCATGACAATCAGTACAATAGACAGACGAGGATAGAAGGTTCTTGAGAACGTCAACAGCTTCTTGGTATCTCCGCATCTTCTGCAGAATCTCTACTCCCTGGTAGAGGATGGAGGTGTAGACTGATGATGCGGTAAAGCACTGGAGGAAGACTGGTAAATTCTGGTCATGGCTGTGGAATTGAGTTGGAGTGAACGTTGAAGAATATGAAGAATTTAAGAATTGACTGACGAGGGATGAGAATTCAGATGAGAAAAATTATCACCTGAACATAAAAACCTACCAATTATCTGTCATTTTTCCTATTTCTTAATCTTCTTTTGTGATTTTTCCTCTGCAATTATATCAGATAAAAAAATTTGAGGAAAGAATTATGACACTGTTAGGTTTCTTCTATTTGACCTCAACCTAAGTGATTCATTAGAAACCATTTTTAATGAACCACTAAATATTCCCAAACAAACTTTTCCTACAAACCAAACCGGAATGCATTCTGTAAAGCACAGACTTACACCAAGCCAATTAAGCCTCAGAAACATACATTACAAATAATCATCACCAAATATCGTTCTTTCTTTGGCACTAATGGAGCCATGCATCATGTTTAAAGGATTAGTTTAGTGGTCAAGTAAGATTATCTTGTAATAAAAGAGGACTACAAAAGAAACACAATGGTGAAAAAAGCATTCAAAAAATCTGATTCCATTAAGGATATATTAAAGTTTAAAGCTTTAATTGCTTTATATGTGTAGAAATGGCTGATGTCTACCTTCTACTGTGGAAGGTTGGCACTCTCATCCTCACATTCTTAACAATTGTTAATGTATTTCAAAGAAAATTTATTTAACTTTATGATTATTTAAATTATTTTTCTTCAATTAATTAGTATAATTACCCTTACTAGATTCTGTTTACTACTTTTCTGACATATCCAATGGTTTTTAAGCAACAAAATTGCAGGAAAATATATAATAGAATACATAAAGACTTTGAGGCATCTGAGTATATGACATCACAACTAGTCTGATTTCAGTCGTTTCTACCAAAAAGTTCAGAACTTGAATCTTAAATAATGCTTGACCACTGAACTAATCCTTTAATAGAAATCCATACAAGACTAACTGCTTAAGATATGTTTTTTTGGCAAACAGACAAACAATCAGACACAGGCAAAAACACAATCTCCGAAGGTAAATCTCAAGTGTGTATATTTTGAAGCCTCATTTCACTAAAATGAAGGAATAAGAAACCATTCACAGATGTTTTAAAATCATTTTCAAAATTCTACCATTTCATACGGAAAAGTTTCTCTTTAAGCCTACCCGGGACCCCAACACCTGAGTTAATCTTGAAAAGCTCAGGTATGACAATTACCAACCCGACTTCCTGTACAGTGTATTCTTTCCACTCCGAACAATGATTGTTTATCTGCTATTCTCATGCCCACCTCAGCCAGGTAGCCCAAGGCTATTTGTGTGTAGAAGATTACACAATGCCAGAGCTGAATAATCAAGGCACTTTTGTGATTGAAATCACTCATCCATGTTAGGTGTTTTAGTGGGAGAAGTTTGTTTTCAAACTGGTGATAAAAATAGCTGTGTATCATAATCTGAGGTATTAATGTGCATTAACTGTGAATGAATGATGGACCATTTCTCCTACTGAAAGATATGGCTTCATGTATCAACTTCATTGGAAGCATAATTTGAACTTCAGAATAAATTTAAAAAAAATAATAAAAAATTGTTTTTTAAATAGCACGAAGCAGATGAGTACAGAATTAAAGGTAAATCAATGCAATAAAAGTTGTTAAACGACAAACCTTGTGATGTCTTTATCTTTTGAAAACTCTTCATACGTTGCTTTAGCTGACTGCCATAATCTGTACGCAAGCTCAAAGTGATTAGTACTGAGGGCAGCAGATATATCATTATAGTACTGCACAGCGAGTTCATACCTGAAAAAAGTAGAATGACAAGTAAATCAATCAGAGACTCATAGTCATAGTTTTTCAAATGTCATATTGTATCCAAATACTTTTGGCATGGATTTGCTGCAGCATTAAATCCCCTGAAAAACGATTCACATTCATGATTACTTTTCCAGCAAAAATTCATCCCTTTCAGGACCACTATCTTTCTTTTACAATGTATCCTTAAATACTGGAATTAAATTGAATTGAATTGAATTGAAGTAACTGAATTGAACTGAATTGAATTAAACTGAATTGAATTGAACTTAAATACATGTTATAGCAAACAAACTTGTGCTTTTATTTGGAAGGGCATCACATTCTGAGAAAAAAATATCAAAAATGAGGAAAAACAATTATTTCTCATTTATGAATATGATGAAATTTCTGGAAATTCTCAATCCAAAAAAGCTGCATTCCTTCAAACTAGTGGTAAGGAATAAAAAACATTTGATTTACATGAAAAAATAGATAATTATTTTACAAATGCATTAGAAATGGTTTTGCTTAAAACCAGGAAGATCTCAACTGGCCCTCAAATGGAGCAGAGCCGGTCGGAGTAAAAGTGATATATTTCTTTGTTTCCCAAACCACAAAACTATAGTTTCACCTCTCCAAGGCTCCTTCAAGATAACAACTACTCCCACTGGTGTTAGGAGGCATTTTTAGTGACACACATCTGAATATGATGGCAATCCTTTGTAATATAAGTAGTAATAGTAACTAATGCTGGCATTGTTTGTCTTTGCTGCTAGGTAAAGGTGAAATGAACTATGAGCACAGAACTATTTATACCTTAATGTTATGATGCAAACTTAATCTTGTAAAATGATGTGGTTAATTTGTAGCTTCAAAATTGCAGGCCAAATTTTTTTAAAGTGCCTTTACTAATGGATATCACAAATTTTTATATTTTCTCTAACAACTGTGCCTAAAATTAAAAAAGTGGTAAATTTTGATTCCTTGTTTTTTGAGTTTTTTAAATTGATTTTAAAGTATTTATGGCATTGTTGAGTAAGGTAGAAGCAATACGAGGTTAAACTGCTGCCAAAGACCATAAAAGACTGGAGTGGATGTGACATACCTCAGTAAATCCTCTCTTGTTCGGAAAAGCTTCCTTGTCCGGTTGATAGTGTAAGGTGGAAATGAAACTTTACCAAAGTTCACTAGTAGCAATGTTTGCCTGATAAAGTAAAGGATAAAGGCCCACAAAATCATTTCATGAACATTTGCTTCAAACGGTTTGTCACCAAGGAGCTGCAGTAGTTTCCAGTAACTTGTGGTTATGCTATATAAACCTGGTCTATAATGAGGTGCAGTGGCTCAGTGGTTAAGGAGTCATGCTCGTATTTGCAAGGTATAGGGTTCAATTCCCATAGTGAGCACTGCATTGTGTCCTTGAGCACGACACTTTTATACTCTACTTGCTTCAGTCCACTCAGCTGTGAAAATGAGTACCAGCACTGCTGGGGAATTAATCTGTGATGGACTGGCATACCATCCAGGAAGAGTCATGTACTCTCATCCGCTTGTGCCGTGGAAACCGGGGATAAGCACCGGCTCTATAAACCTAATGGCTCGATAGAATTAGCTAGCTATTTAATCATATGTAATATTGTTCTAAAAGCTATTAAAATTGCTATTCAGATTACACAGTATTTGAAATATTACAACATCAAAGTATAGTACCTCTCAGGATCCTACGAGAATAAACAAAATCAACTCAAAATTTAACACCCAAAAAGGCCAAATTTCTACCCAATTATAAATACCAACTATGATATTTTGTATGTTGCATGTAACAAACTTGTTTAAATGACTAGTATAAAATTCTTCTGGAGTATTATGTAACACCTGCACTTTTTTTATCTGATATAATTCTTAAAGGATTAGTTCAGGGGCCCATTTCATATGGAGGAAGACTTCAAAGGAAACAAAATGGTGAAAGCATTTAACCAGAAAACCAAAGGTTTTAAGGTTCCGATATGCAATATGGATTTTATGTTTGAACTATTGTATAATAAATGTTATTGCACAATGGGCTCAAAATAACAATGACAATTAACTCACACTCACAGTTCTCACAGAATGGAATTTCACAATTAATTAAATTCAACCATTTTTATGCTAACAAAATAATTATTTTGATTATGAAACAAAACAGACACGTGGTTGTTAAAATATGAGCATTCAACAATTTTAACTTTAAGCCTTATCTACTCATTAATATGCATGACACTCCCACCCAAACCAATAGGGCATATGCAGTCCATGGGCAATCTGTGTACCACATATGACCTGAATCCCATGTATTGTCCTTTATACAAACTCTCTTCAACAAAATCATGTTAAGCCCCATCCACTATGCACATTAATAAAATTCAATATGTTTGTACCATGAACATGTACACACTAAGCTAACATCATAATTATACAAAATTTGAAACAACTCAGTCATGCAGTTGTCAAAATATAAGCATTTTAAGATTTTAACATTAAGCCCTGCCTACTCATCAATATGCATGACATCCCCACCAAAACAATTGCACACATCTGTGGATCATGGGCTATTTGTGTGCCATGTATCATTCTTGAGATACTGCTCTTTTCAACAAAATCATTTTAAGTCCTGCCCACAATGCATATGAATGAAATTCAACATTTTGGTACCATGAACATGTACACACTAACCAAATTACATTTTTACACCAAATATGAAACAAAATAGACATGTGGTTATTAAAATCTAACATTTTAACATTTTAAATTAAAAAAATTTTGAAATTTTTGTGCACCATTTTGTTTCTTTTGAGTCCTCTTTCATATAAGACTAGAATGGTACATAACGTCATGGTTCGAATGCCCATGCAAATTGACACCCATGTCATATGACCTGGCAATTATAAAATGGCATCTCACACTAAGTTCCACATGGCATCCCATGTCCCACATGGCATCCCATGTCCCACATGACAACCCATTCCATCCCTTGTCCCACATGGCATTCCACCTTATCTCCCACATGGCATCCACCCCATGTCCCACATGACATCTCACCCTATGTCCCACATGGATCCCATCCTGCATGTATGTCCCACATTAATCCAACCATACAGTATGTACCACATGACATCCCTCCCTATGTCCCACATGGCATCCCTCCCTGTGTCCCGCATCAGTGGCTCCCCACCTGATGTCCCACATGGCATCCTATCTTGTGTTCCACATGGTATCCCTCCCAATGACATCCTACTTTATGTTCCACATGGCATCACATCCCATGTCCCCATGGCCTCCTACCCTACATCCCACATAGCCTCCAACCCTATGTCACACATGGCATCCCGACCTATGTCACACTGTGTTACTCATAGCATTCCACCATATCCCACATGGTATCCACCCTGTTCAACATGGCATCCCACCCGATGTCACACATGGCATCCCACCCATGTCCCACATGACATCCCATAGGCTCCATAAGAAGTCTCATCCTAGCTATCACAGTCCCTGATTAAGCATACTATGTATACAAGTGTCAGTTCATAATAACTTATATGCAAATGACTTGTTGAAATAGGGTGGGACTCCCATGTCCCACATGACATCCCATACCATGGCATTCCACCCTATGTCCTGAATGGCATTCCACCATATATCCCACATGGCATCCCACCCCATGTCCCATTCCACCCATGTCCCACATGGTCCCACCCCATGTCCCAACCCCACCCCATGTCCCACATGGCATCCCACCCATGGCATCCCACCCCATGTCACATGATGACATCCCATAGGCTCCATAAGAAGTCTCATCCTAGCTATCACAGTCCCTAATTGAGCATACTATGTATAAAAGTGTCAGTTCATATAATAACTTATATGCAAATGCCTTGTTGAATAAGAAAAAAAGGCAGAGTCAAATAATTATGTCTGATATAGCCCTGGTGCATACCACATAATATATATTATATCATATGTCCCACCTGGCCCCATCCATATCCCACATGATGTCCCTCCCTATGTCCATATGCAGTCACATCCTGTCACACTCCCTGACTAAGCATACTAAATAAAAAGTCTGGTCAGCTCATATACTGTAGCAACTTTATGCAAATGACCACAATAATAAAGGTGGAGTTTAATAATCATGCCTGATACAACTGTTGGTACCCAAATATTTTTTTATTTTTTAAGGATTTAAATCTCCAGTGCTATGAGAGAGACGCTTGAGGATCTCTGAAAATATTGGAAAATCATATCATTTTAAAGTTATCTTCTAAGGAAATATCAAATGTTTTGTAGATTTTTTAAGGAAACTGCTTGATTGGTGAGGCTTAACAGCACCACAACAGCTTGATTGGTGAGGTTTAACAGCACACAACATATGGTGAGGTTTAAAGCACCACAACAGTTTGATTAATGAGGTTTAACAAAACAACAGCATTGGTGAAGTTTAACAAACCACAACAGTGTAAATAAGATTGGTGAGGTTTAAAGAAAACAAAGCAAAAAATTATTGGTGAGGTTTAACAGCACCATTAAATAAGTCAGTCTTAATTGGTGAAGGTTTAACTGTTTAATTGGTGAATTTTTGAAAAGCACCACATCAGCCAAATTGGTGAGGTTTAACAGCACCACATCAGCTTGATTGGTGAGGTTTAATACACCAACATCAAAGGATTGGTGAGTTTAACAGCACCACTACAGCTTGATTGGTGAGGTTTAACAGCACCACAACAGCTTGATTGGTGAGGTTTAACAGTACCACAACAGCTTGATTGGTGAGGTTTAACAACACCACAACAGCTTGATTGGTGAGGTTTAAGTGAGCTTGATTGGTGAGGTTTAACAGCACCACAACAGCTTGATTGGTGAGGTTTAACAGCACCACAACAGCTTGATTGGTGAGGTTTAACAGCACCACAACAGCTTGATTGGTGAGGTTTAACAGCACCACAACAGCTTGATTGGTGAGGTTTAACAGCACCACAACAGCTTGATTGGTGAGGTTTAACAGCACCACAACAGCTTGATTGGTGAGGTTTAACAGCACCACAACAGCTTGATTGGTGAGGTTTAACAGCACCACAACAGCACTGGTCAAGTTTTTCTAGTGAGATAAGATTTGATTAAATTTGAATGTCAGTGTAGCAGAACAAGATTTTTAGAATTTTAATGTCATGAGATGGAGAACAAAAATGATTTTTAAATAATCAGATTGAATCATTTGAGTAAATGCTGGTCTAGCCTCTTAAAGGAATATTCCCATGAATTTTCTACTTCCACATAAATGACAATTTGATGTATTTCTATAAAGTGAACATTTCATTTTCTTTCATTTATAGGATTGATGAGCAGATGGGCAAAGCATGTTTCTATAAAGTGTATGTTATAACTCATCTCAATAATTAAACAAAAAATGTTTGCAATAATTCAGAAAAGAGGTAATTCATTTTCAAAGAAAAGAATTATTATTGCCTTGGATCTGCAATAATGACATCACAACAGATAATGCAAAGTCACTTTGAAACACGCTGCAATGATGACATCACATCAGACAATGCAAAGTCACTTTAAAACACGCTGGTGAAAACTCCTTAATGAAAGATATCAACATGGTTTTTCACACCAATTTGTTTCTTATCATATACAGGAAAATTAAAATTCACAACAATATTCCTTAAAAAAGGTTGAAATGTTTGCCTTACAGTTGAGATTGCCCGCCACTCGATTTGTCTTCCTCTTCTGTCATCAAAACCGGGCTGAAGAGAAGACAGATTCGAGTAAAGACCGCTCGCCCTTCTTTTTCCAGCTTGATACATTTACCAAGAAATTTCTTAGCTCTAAAAAACAAGAAGAAAATTTGCAGATTTTAACATTCTAGCTAGAAAAAGGCTACAATAAAAACATATGTACAAATGCTTAGGAGCAACTTTGATTCGGGAAATTCCTCAAGCATTGACCAAAAATTCCTGAATTATGATGACTGTGCCATACACAAATTATTTACAGTATTGTCCATTTATAAGTATTAAAGCATTGCCCATTGCGTATTTATGAGTATCACAGCCTTGCCCATATCTAAATATTTTACAACAGCAAGAAGCTTAAAGGCTTGAATACATGACATTTTACAGATAAATACTTTAAATACTCACTTTTTAAGAAGTACTTGACTTAGGTTTCCTCCAAATAATCCTTTTTGTTGGCAGCAATGTTTAATGATGGCAGCAATGTTGTCCGACTTCTGACCTGACCCCAAATTCACCTTCAACTCTTTTGCGAGTAACTTTAGATCTGGTGCCAATATTAGCTTTAATATCTCCTCCACATCAGTCATGGACTGATCTGAAAATTATTCCAAAATTTATCAAAAGATATTGTCACAATTTTACACTGTCCAGTTTTATGACTGAAAATATTCTGGAATATTACTGTAGCTATGCCCTGATAGTGATACAAACTAAAGATTTGAATGTCCCAAATACATTTGCTTTGCTCACTGCTTGTCCGACAGCCCTTTCAACATGCATACAAATAAGTATACACCTGGCAAGTGATTCTGATATTTGAAGTCCATGGGATAATGCTGACAAAACTTTAAACTGACTGACTGGCTTACTTACATGTATGTACTTCCTGTCTTACTGATTGTGATTGACTTACTTACTGAGTACTAGACTGGCTGACTTACTTATTTACTGACTAAAAGATTGACTGGCTGACTGACTAATAGACTGACTGGCTGTGACTAACTTGCTTACTGACTAACTGAGTGGCTGATAAAATGATTGCTGACTTGACTTATTTTCTGACTGATTGATAAACTGATTGGCTGACTCACTGACTGATAGACTGACTGGATGTGACTGACTTGCTTACTGACTGACAAATTGATTGGCTGACTGACTGACTTACATATGCACAATTTCTTCAACTCAACATTGCACAGATTACATTTGTGATATACTACAGTATGCTTTGTATTTAGGTTTGGTTTGTTGATGTTTAACAACACCGCGACAGTCAGAGTCAAATGTGCCAAGAGGGTGTTAATAAATTATGGTGTAAGACTTAGGATAGTGAGGAGATGGAAGGTTTGTAAGGGTGATAAAAGGGAAAGGTTGAATGTGGGAGAAAATTTTAAGTGAAAAGAAAGGGGTGTGTAAGGTTAGGTGTAGAAAGGGAGGGGGAGATTATATGTGGTGGAAGAGGTTATTGTTGCAGAGGAAGTTGATGATGTTTGAGAAAGAATTGTTTTCGAATAGGTCCGAGATTGAGGAGAGAAGAGAAGACCTGGAGTTCTGGTATAAGGGACAGGTTATAATATGCTTGATGGAGAGATCAGTCTTGTAAGTGGGGCAGAGAGGGACAGGGGAGCCAAATAAAAGATGGGAGTGAGTAAGAGAGGAGTGGCCAAGGCGAATGCAGGTGACAATGATGTCTTCCCTGCGGTTGTGACTGTGCAGAGGGGTGTCAGTCCCGACTTTGGGTTTGATGGTATGAAGTTTGTTGTTGGTTTTGTGATTCCAGGAGTTTTGCCAGGTTTTGTTGATGTAGTTTGAGAGACGAAGGTCTGAGTGTGGAATAGAAAAAGAAAAGATATTATTTGACAAGAGCTTTGTTGGCGGCTCTGTCGGCTCACTCATTGCCAGGGATGCCGAAGTGGCTGGGAATCGAGAAAATATGATTTTCTTTCTAGGGAGGAAAGAGTGTGGAGTTTGTTGAAGATTTGATTTTAGCATTCAAATAATACAGTAGTCAGCCTAAGAAAGAAAAACCCAATAATGCAGTTTTCTGTATATAATCATGCAAGTAGCCCTCACCATCAATGAATAAACCGAGCCTGCAAAGTTCCTCTGCAAACGGAGCTAGGTCAACAGCTATTTTAGGGTAATCAATTCTTGAAACCCTCAACCATGCAAATTTTCTCTGGAAAATCCTGATGTACAGCTGTTGAGCTTCAACTGAAGAAAAAAAAAATGAGGGAAATAAGAAGTTTTTATTTTTTTCATTTGCTAAAATAAACAATTTAATGCGTCAAATAGGTTTATTAAATTCAAATGGGGAACACGATGAAATAGACAGATACTGAGAGTGCTCACTGTTAGGAATATAATTATTTTAATACTTATCTCAAAAGTGGAAGATCGATTTCCAACTTTACCAGAGTTTCAAAAAGCCTCCTACTTTTCCAAGATTATTCATCTTATTTTTGAATATTTCAAAAGTCATCTGACGTAAACAGGTTATAGCCTACAGTAATTGGTGATTGTTAGTTTAGGTGATACAAGCAGGTGATGCAGAATACATGGTGAATGTAAATAAAGGTGGCAGTCAGGATTGGTTTATGTAATTTAAGTTAAAAAGTTTGTATTAGTATAGTTAAGATGTAATACAGTAGGGGCAGTCAGGATTGGTTTATGTAATTTAAGTTAGAAAGTTTGTATTAGTATACTTAAGATGTAATACAGTAGGGGATGAGTACAATTTCGTAGATGGCTGTGGGGCCTTGAATGGTACATGCTGTTGTACTACTCATTTTGAAGAAAGTGGAGTATTTGAGTGTGATAATTGTTCTTTCAAAGGTATCCAGAAAACAGGTGTACACTTCATTTATTACCTGAAAGTTGATTAAAAGCTGCCACAGCTTCAAGATCCTTCTCATTCAACAAACTTCTGTCATCTTCATTCCCAAGAACTGTGTTTAAGACCACTTTGAAGTTAGTGACATAATACGGCTCCTTTGGTTTGTGTGGCGATCCTTGACTTGATCTGCTACTTGATGGGCTAATGGCATCTAATTTCAGAGAGTCACTTTTCTTAGGAGTTGAAGGCAAGTCAGTTTGAGTTGATGGCATACTGGTTTGAGGTGATGACAAGTCGCTCTGAGTGGATTTGAGTTTATCTTGAGAAGATGAAAAACTTGTGGATGAAAAACTTATACTTATTTCAGACTTGAATGGCAATTCAACATTAGCTGATAAGTCTTGTAAAGAAGACAGAGACTCAGCCTTAACTGATATCAAAGAAGACATGCTAACTTCAGACTTGTTCAAAGAATGACAACTAACTTCTCTTGCACTATCAAAGTTATCCAAAGATGGGAGTAAATCTTCACTTTCTTTCTTTCTTGTTCTGCTTAAATGTCTCTTCAGCTCTAAAGTAACAGTGTCTTGACTGTTGGTTTCATCAGAAACTGAAAACTTTGTTTCCGAAATAGAGCTTCTGTTGTCTTGAGCGGACAGTTCATTCTTTTCTTCTAAAGAATCATCTGAATATGATAAAACATTTGTGCTTGTAGACATGTCAGGAGAAAAACCTTGCACACTTCTTGCTGATTCCAGATCAACAGAAAACTCATCTGCAGAGCTGGGCTGATCTTTACCCGTTAAGTCTTTGATCACAACCGTTTCTACAGAATCTAATGAGAAGTCATTCTGTGAATTTTCACAACCGATGGAACCTTTTGAACTGCATGAAGCAACAACATTAGGAACACTTTTTGAGTTACGGTGACTTCTCCTGCCTTTACGGCTTAGTCTCCCAATTTTCCTGATCTTCACAGACTCATCCTGCAAAACAGTTTCCTGAGATATTGTTGTATTCCTGCTTGATTTTAAATATGGAGATTTTGTGCCACCAATATCCCCATTTTTTACATCTGTTGCATCCACAGACAGCTCATCTGCACAACCATGTAATTCCTTCTCCAGTTTTTCAGATTTTGCTTTGATTTTAGTTACATTCTGATATCTCTCATGCAACTTTATCTTCTGCTTCAACTTTTCCTGCTTTCGTAAATCTTTCAAATCAGTTTTGAGCTTTGCAAGACCCTTCTCTGGAGAGTGATTCCTATCATCCTCTCTGTTTTTACCTCGTCTTTTCCTCTTACCCTTCCCTAGTCCAGTATCAGACAAATCTTTTGTTGAACTTAATAACACACTTGTTTTATCTATGATCAAACAACCACCGTCCAAATGTTTATTAATCAATGTTTTCTTTACCGAATGAGAGCAGATCGGACAGCTGACACTCTCAACTGGTTTTGCTTTTGCGAAGAAACTCTCCAGCGTTCCACTACATGAGGAAGTTTTCTTGGGGTTTTCTTTTGCCACTTCTGCCTCAAAATCAAGTTTTCTTTTTCTGTTTTTTAACTTTGATCCGTAGTTTGGCGCATCTTTTTTCTCCGTCTTTGATGAAAGTCTCGCTTTGGACAGTCACTTTTGAAGGTTCAGACTTTCCCATTTTTGACTGGTTTTCAGCGTGCAACACTTCACTTCAAATTTGATGCTTAATTCTATGTACCATACTTGAAGTTTCATCTGAAAATTAAAAAAAGGACGGTAAAATATCTCTTTTCTGTAGAACAGAAAATTCATTTTTCAGATAAATGGTAATATATTTGAAATAAATTTATCTTCCAAAGTTCCAGACCAGGGATGCAAGACAGTTTTAGAAAGAAACAAACTTCTACAAAATTTTACATTTTTCTTTTGCACTATAAATACTGCTCTTAAAATGTTTATGGACCTGAGCAAAATCAATTTTTAAATTTGAAAGAAAAAAAAAAAAACTTTTGTTTAACGCAAGTGACTATGATCTGCACGATTAAAGGAAAAGCAATAAAATTTTAACTTTAATTGGGGAGAAACTCACTTCCATAGTGGTCCTGATCAGAAGTGCCACCAGGTAGAAAACTAGAACAAAAAAAACAACAAAACAGGTATATGAAAATGCTTACAATGGTAAAAATAGAATAAAATCTAAGAGTACTGTACTATAAGAGGAGTGCAAAACTAATATAAACATGGAGCAATAAATTATGAAAATACACACATACCTGTATATAACTGGAATATCAGCACTCTGTAGAGTGCTATATTAGCACTCTGTAGAGTACATCACTAGAATATTAGCACTCTGTAGTGCATAACTAGAATATTAGCACTCTGTAGAGTGCATAACTAGAATATTAGCACTCTGTAGAGTGCAATAACTAGAATATTAGCATGCTGTAGAGTGCATAACTAGAATATTAGCACTCTGTGGAGTGCATAACTAGAATATTAGCACTCTGTGGAGTGCATAAATAGAATATTAGCACTGTGCAGAGTGCATAACTAGAATATTAGCACTCTGTGGAGTGCATAACTAGAATATTAGCACTCTGTGGAGTGCATACCTCCACCTGCTTTAATCTTAGACCTACTGAGTTTTATGCCCACATAATTTTTTCCTCACTTTTAATAATCATTATTGCCTATTTCCATTCTAAACATTTAGGGTTATCTACTTTTAGACTGATTTTTCCAAAGCCATATCATTGTTTTTAGTTTTATTCAGGCTAACCATTCATTGTTTGAGTTCTTTTCAGACAATATTCACATTTCATCATTTCTTTTTATGTCAAAATAAAATTGCTTGATTTTGTTTGATACCCAACCACTTGATTTAAATTTCTTCAAAGACCAGATAAAGGATTGTTTGAACTTTCATTCAGAGCATGAATTCATTGTGCAGCACATTCCATCGGAAAGTCTTAACTAAGTATTGACAAATCTCATCCTAAAACAGCCTGATTTCTCCATTTCTATCCTTCCCCATTCCAATAAGTCTCAAATTTTAATCACTTCTTCATGAAACAAAAACATAACCACACACCAAATTTAATCAAAATCCAAACAATAGTTATTGAGATATCTTGATGACAAACAAACAGACAAACAAACAGAGGGGTCAATACAAAATTTAACATCAACAATAAAAAAATAAAAAAAATCATCCCAAATAACTGCAAACGTGGCAAATAACTACTAAAAATGGCAACATTGGAAAGAAGAGCAAATATGAGTAGCAGTCACATCATGTAACACTAGAGTGAAAACCAAAACAAATAAATAAAACTTGGTTAAATAGTCCTTTACATGGCAAAATGGGGATTAAAAACACAAAACAACAACTGAACCAAGGGGTTTTGTGGTTCCGATGGTTTTTTCATGCTAATTGATTTTGTATTAACTGTTATGTCATTGCATATCATGAAATATTTGAGCTACTGTATCGTGTTTACAAGCTATTTTGCTTTCAGCAAAATCATATTAAGCCCCGCCCATCATGCATATTAATAAAATTCAATGTTTTTATCAAATGAACACGTACAAACTAGCTCAAATCATAATATGAAACCAAACAGATGGGATTGTTAAAATATAAGCATTTCAAGATTTTCACATTATGCCCCGCCTACTACTTAACATGTATGACATCACCAAAAACAATAGGCACTTCTACAGACCATGGACTATCTGTGTGCCACATAGTCCATAAAGCACTTCAATTTTTTAGATTAAGCCCCGCCTACTCATTATTATGCATGCTATCCCCAAGTAAAACAATAGGGCATATCTGCAGACCATGGGCCATCTGTATACAAAATATGACATGAATCCAGTTTACCAATCTTGAGAAACCATGCTTTACAAGCTCTTTTCAACAAAATCATGTTAAGCCCCCCACTATGCATATTAATGAATATGGTCATTGGCTTCACTGATAAACTTAGACATTTGAGAGCTCTGTACTCTGGCCTCTTTAACTCCAAAATTTCCCTTCTGGGCAAACATACTACAAATTATTTAAATTTGAGGTTACTGTTATAAACATCAGTTTCTTTGTCAGTTTACATACTCCCATTATCTGAGAACCTATTTATCATCTTTACAATTTTCTGTAAACAATTTTTTCTGATCCATCATGACCTGGTTTCTATATGGGTCAAGGGACCATTTCTTGGTTAACATAATGGTTTTGTTTGTTAGTGCCTACTAACTTCATGATATCAATCACGTTCACTTCAGTTACTCTATCTGCACGGTTTGACAATATTCATTGTTTAATAATGAGTGTTTTAGTTGTACAGTATGTACATGTTCATGATGTAAAAACAATAAATTTCATTAATATGCATGGTGGGTGGGGCTTAATACAGTTTTTATTGTAAAGAGCTTGTAAACACAGTATCTCAAGAACAAAAACCTCATATTTGGTACACAGATAGCCCATGGTCTGTAGATAAGCCCAATTTTTTATAGGGGATATCATGCATATTAATAAGTGGGTGGGGCTTAAAGTGAAAATATTGAAAAAGTGATAAATGAAACAACTGTATATCTGTTTTGCGTCATATTGGGCATGATAATTTTGTTGGTTAATGTGTACATACTTATGTTATTAGCAGATGTCATTAATATGCATGGTGGGCGTGGCTCAATGTGAAAGTGGTAAATGATATAAAGACCATACTGTATCTCATGAACGATATACCAGATTTATGCTATATCAGGTACACAGATGGGCCATGGTCTGTACATACAGTATCTTCCAATGTTGTGGTAGTGATGTCATGAATATTAATGGTAGGTGGCTAAAGTGTGGCTTTCTGACAATTTCTTGAAATAGAATAAATGAGCAACCTTTTTTGCATCATACGTGCTATGGCAATGTTGTTAATTATTGTGCAAATATATGTTGTCAACATTTTTATTGATCTGCATTGTGGGTGTGGCTTATGAATAAATATCATGGAACAAATATCATGGAACAAATACTTCATGATGCAATGTGACAATACAAATATTTCAAATCAATCAGTTGTGAAAAAAAGCATCGTAACCACAAAATCTTTTGATTCTGGTTAATATTTAAAATGAATTTTAAGGGAACATCAACACTACAAAAGAAAAGTTTCAGTTTGAATTGTCATTTTCATGCATTACATGAAAAAGTATAGGAATATTCCATTCGCCTATTAAATCATATGACCTTCCTGAATGACCCACCCACAGAAAGTCCATGTGAAACCATTTCCACCAAAGGATATCCCCAGGGCTTTAAGGCATAAAACACCCACTTTTATCTGTCCTGATTTTTTTTAAATAAAATGAATTACTTCGCTCAGGTTAGTGCTATGTCACAGCTCTTCAACAACCTTCATCACAGCCCATTTTTAACAAGACATATGAGTTATTATCATTATTTGGCCTTTCTGAATAGCTATGGAATGTCACTCATCTCATTATGATTTATTTGCATGCCTACTACTAATTGAATGATTGTAGAACCAATTTTAAACTTATATTCATATAATAGAAATTATCTTGGAAAAAAGGAGGCTCATACATGCACAATAGCTGACAATTTCAACATGCATGATTGATGTGAACAGACATACAGTTGCAATCAATTTATCGCTTTTTCAAAAAAAATCCACATTAACCCCACACAATAAGCCCCACCTACTCATTAATATGTATGCCATTGCCACCAAAAATAATAGGGTGCATCTATGGACCATGGGCTATCTGTGAACCACATATATGACATAAAATCTGGTGTATCCTTCTTGAGATATCGCGCTTATGAGCTTGCTGTTACAGACACACATACACATACATACACACACATACACACCAGCATGACTGCAAAGCTTCCTTATGTTATTAGCATCGGCACCAAAAAAATGGGGCAGTAAAACAATAAAGATTAAACAAAAATAGGTTTAGTACAAATTAAAATCAGGGTTGTTTAATCATGTAATAATAAAAACTTCCAAAGAGATAGCATGAGTAGGCGGGGCTAAATGTAACTATCTTAAAATGCTCACATTTTTACAATCATATGTCTGCTTTGTTTCATATTGAATGTAATTATGCTGTTAGCTAGTGTGTGCATATTCATGGTACAAAAATGTTGAATTTTATTAATATGCATAGTGGGCGGGGCTTAACATGATTTTGTTGAAAAGAGCTTGTAAGCACTGTACCTCAAGAATTTCTTGCAATTTAAGTTCAAAACATCTTTGGAGTGGTTTTGTTTTGTACATGATCCTTCTTTATGAAAACTCAGCAAGACTCCTATACAGAGCATAGATGCCAAGCTATAGCCTGCATAACAGATGCCAGTCTTGTGCAACCGGGACAGAAGTGGATGTACACTGGGTTTTCACCCTACTCTTTTCGAAAAGTGTTCAGAGAACCAGGTAGGGTGTGACTGTCCTACCATCGGGACCGACAGCTTAACGAGGGCGGCGAGCACCATTCAACCATTGCCACTTTTCTCAACAGCTGAATAAGGAGCAGGAGCTGCAAACGACATACTTTCGCTTTGATGATTGGCCTATCTGTTTGCATAGCTGTGGAAAAACTGGTTAGATCTGTCCCACACTTGAACCGGGTACCTCCAGCATCTCAGTCGTTCGCTCTGCCAACTGAACTACCCGACTCTTCGATGGTTAGGTTATTACTTGATATGAAAGGGAGATACCTCGAGAGTGTAGAAGCCCCAGAAGTTTTACCCCGCATTAAGAGCGCACCTAGTTCACGGTACGTTAATACGCAAATTGGAGGAATAAAGTCTGTACTGTGTAGCCTGTAAATTTGCTGTAATGAAACGAAAAGTCGCGTAACTGCTTTAGAATTAGGCCTAACATTAACGTGACTAACTAACTGTCATAAGCATAGTCATAATCTGTACATCGGGAAAATTGATATTAGGCGAATCAGCTACTTACTTTTCCGAAGGAGACCTAATTTGACAGATATTCTGAGAGCGGTCCCTTTCTCAGTTTTCCCACATGGATCAAATCCTCTTCGCTGTGTTAGCCACACAGGCGTGATTTAACTATATTTACAAATAATCGACCGTCATCCTTTGGTAATTAGTAAACAGTGCCGAAAATCAATGACATCACCATTACAACGGCTCAACATGTTTGATTTGATCTAATTTATTTATTTTCCATTTTCATGCGCATATTACAATATTTATAATGAAAACACATAACAATTTATGAGAAATGATGGAAGGGCTTAGTAGCCGGAGCTTTTACAAAAAAAACCCATCGTAACTTAAAATTAATAATCAATCTTAAAGGAAATGTATAGAAATTTAATATTTAATCACAAAGGAAATGTATAGAAAAGTCAAATTGTGAAAATAGAAGGAAAAGAGGACCCCCACCCTTCCTCCTTCCACCACCACCACCACCCGGTAACATAAAAAAGCCTAGGAAAATTTAATTAAGTGGGTGGGTAAAAATAGATAAGAGGTCAAATATAATCATAAACTAAGTGGATATGAAAATACATTAAGGTAAAATAGAGTTAGTGTCTTTTTTAACTTATCAGATAATAATTTTACTGTTTTTATGTTTTTGTTTTTTTGATAGAATCGCATATTTGATTCCAGAACTTAATACCATTAAATACAATGAAGCGTTTGAAAAGGTCAGAATTTATGGGAAGAGAAAATAAATGATGGGAGAATCTGGTGTTGTGGGAATGTATACTATGAGTAAAAGAAAAGTAATCCTTGAAAATATCTGGTAATTGTTGATCAACAAATTCAAAAAATTGGTGTCTGTGGATATCAAAAATATTAAGAAAACATAATCTGGTAAAAAGAGGGGATGTATGTGCTCGAAAACTTGATTGGGTGATAATACGAACAGCCTTTTTCTGAAGTATGAATAATTGATTTAGATGAGAAGGGTGAGCATTACCCCATACTACATTGCAATAGCTTAAATGAGGAAGAATAAGAGTATTATATAAATTTTTAAGGATGTAACTGGGTACAAACTCTTTAATTTTTATAGAAAACCTTAATTATTTTAGAAATAGATGTCTTAATCTTATTAATATGAGAAGACCATTTTGATAAAGGGTCGATGTATAAACCTAAAAATTTGATGGTATCAACACGTTTGATTTGGGAATTATCAATCGATATATCAATAATACTTATATTCTTATGATGGGGATGAAAAACCATGAAATGAATTTTGCTGATATTTAAAGATAGCTTATTAACCTTAAACCAATTGGCAACAACTTTTTAATTCAGAGTTGATGACTGAAATGACATTATCAAAATTGTTATGCTTATACAAAATACAAATGTATCATCAGCAAAACCCGTGTAAAGGTACGTAAAAGATGTCAATGAAGAATAGGTAAAAAAGTGTAAAGCGTAAAAGATGAAGAATTAATTTATTTACATATAGCAAAAAAAACAAAGGCCCAAGATTGACCCATGGGGCACACCACAATTCAAATTACGATAAGATGAATAATAAGTGTTATCAATGGATACAAGCTGATGTCTGTTTGAAAATTAACTAACAAACCAATTGTAGGTCTTGTCCGGACCGAAAATTGTCTTCCCGGCCTTTAATTTGATTTCCTAATCCTTATTATAAATCACACAAGTTTGATAATTGTTTCTTGTCAGTTTCATTTTTTGTTTTGGAGGAGAATAGCGTCTTTACCTCTTGAAAAATCGAAATCTGAATTACATCAAATTTACTGTAATCTATCCAGCTCGGCCTGGCGTAACTAACGGCCGGAACCCTAGTCATTAATTATTCAGAAACATAATTTTCCCAGGACTTCATTAATTCTTTCGCATTTTTACATAATGATTGAAATTTGTGGAGAAAAAAAGTTATTATTCAACATTGTTTCACCTCCTGAGAAAATAGGCAAAACACATTTTTTTAATTGTTTCCAACATTTTCGTAAGTTAGTTTATATGCCAGCTTTTTTAATTTCCCACTAATTTTCGTGAAGAAAAAAAAACAGTCAATTTTTCATCATCTTCGGACTATATTTCAAGGTCTTCTCTTTTCGGATTTTGGTACTTCATTTATTTTTTATGTTTGATGACTTATCTAAGAGGGTGGGAGATGGAGGTGGCTGCACCCAATGCATCCGTTTGGATCGGTAACGTAACTGAAAATACCAGGGAGCTGTAGACAAGTTCATTGTCTCGACTTTGATGCCTGATATAAATATTAGAGGGCTCTTGAAAGAATTGCTGTTCCACATGTCGCAAGGTCTAACACAAGCTCATCATGATTGTGATTTATGTCATTGTGGGAAATGGGGCACAAATGCATTCGGGTGCTGACAACCGCCTACGTAGCAATAGTTGGTCCAACATTTTATGAAAAGACGAAAGAAAAAACTGAGATCTATGTCATTTTCTAATTGTCATCCACGTTTTCGTAATTTGTTTGTTTCAACTTTTTGAATTTCTCCCTTGTCATTTTCGAAAAAACAGTCAATTTTCAAGTTTTTCACCCCCTTAAAAAATAGCCAAAACAAATTTTAAAACTATTTTCCCACATTTTTGTATTTAGTTTCAACTGTTTTAATTTTTCCTTTATAATTTTCCAAAACAAAACCAATCAATTTTGTATCATTTTCAGACTATTTTTCAAGTCACAGAATTTGTAAATAATTCATCAAGCAGTGAAAGTAAGTTAAAGAAATTTGTCGAAATTCTGGAAATAAAAATTCAAAAATTGTCAGAAAAGCAGGAAGAGACTTTGCCGAAAATTGTCCAAAACTTATGGAATTTCCAAAGATGAGGAAAATTTCCTGATTTTTTTTCCCAAAAGGAAGGAAATGTCAGGATTCAGCAACTTACTTTATCAGTGCAAAATTTATGGGGTGTAAGACAAATTTTCCCGACGAAAATTTGCATTTGCCCCACTGATCCAGTTATCATAAATGACAGGGACGTAGCCAGGGGAAACAATGGTAGCGGTCACTTCCGCATTCGGGCGACTTAATAAATAGCTGTAACCAGCCGCGTTAGTAGACCATTTTAACTGGGGGAGGGTAGGGGGGTATAAAATTTACCGACGACCTCAAATTACCATCCTATTTGAAGAAGAAAAAAACTGCCTCCTGTAATAAAGTTAACAATCAAAATCAGTATTTTTACCGACCTAATACCGACTAATCTTAAATTTTACCGGCAAGTCTCAAACTTTGAAGGGAGGGATGGGAAGGGGGTAACAACCCCCTCACCACCGATTTACGCCTCTGACTGTAACATTCTATTTATGGCTTTTGAGCTAATTTTGTTGCCAATGAAACATTTAGTTAATTTTCCAAGACTTT
Source organism: Chiridota heheva (assembly GCA_020152595.1). Classification (NCBI taxonomy): domain Eukaryota; kingdom Metazoa; phylum Echinodermata; class Holothuroidea; order Apodida; family Chiridotidae; genus Chiridota; species Chiridota heheva. Next base: position 151,867 of record JAIGNY010000962.1, on the reverse strand, counting down.
AGCCAATTTACCAAAATAATCAATCAATTTTCCGAAAATATTCGTCCATATTTTCGAGAGAAAAAATCTCCTCTAATTCAAAACCTTCAGAAAAGAAAGTCAGAACCAACAATGTATGTAAAAAGTTTTTTCGGGCAAAGAGACCCCTCCTTCCCCCCTCCCCCCCTCCCCCTCCCTTTCTCTCCCCACCTCACCCTCCTCGCCCAGTAGAGATTAGTCCTGTGGGCGTATGATTAGATAATCTCATTGGGTCCGGTGCAAAATATTTTTTTCAGAGGTCGCTTCCCTCTTCTGGATAATCCCCCCTCCCCCCCTCCTTCCGCCTCGCCCTCCCATCAAAATAAAAAGAAGAAGAAGATAGTCTGGAAGTAATATTGCTACAAATGGGTTTTTTATATTTTCTTTATATGGAAACATAGAAAAACTAGAATTATAGCACTACGCAGAGCGCATGCCCCCGCCCCTGTTCATTCTCCACTGGAATACATCTACCTTAGAAACCCTCAACCACCAAGTTATAAACCGCAAACAATATTTTTCTCACTGTTGATCCTTATAATCATTTTAGTTTAATTCAGGCTAAGCAGTCATTGTTTGAGCTCTATACAGGGTAGAATCACCTCCATCATAAGTTTCATTCATGGCAGAAACAAATTGTTTTGATTTCATTCATACCAGAGACCACTTCACTTGATTTGCATTGAGTCCAAAAAATGTATTGTATAACTGTTCTTTCATGGCATGAGTTCATTGATCAGGACATTCCTTTGGAAAGTTTCAACTAAGTGTTGATAAATCTAGTCCTAAAATATCCCCATCCCTCCATTTTTGCCCTTTCCCTATTCCAATACGTCCCAAAGTTTAATTACTTATTCATTAAGCAGTAACTAAAGCACACAGCAAATCTAATCCAAATCCAATCATCACTTCTTGAGATATCTTGATGACAAACAAACAAACAGACAAATAGAGGCAAAAACATATCCCCACCCTCCATTTTCACCCTTCCCCTATTCCAATATGTCCCAGTTTTATCGCCTTTCGTCCTGAGACAGAAACAAAACCATACACCAATTTTGATCAGAATCCGATAACTGACAAAAGATAATTACCTTAAAATGTCCCCACCCCTCCATTTGCACCCTTCTTCTGTTTCAATATGTCCCAATTTTTTCGCCTTTCGTCCTGAGGCAGAAACAAAACCATACACCAATTTTGATCAGAATCCAATCGTCAGTTCTTGAGATATTTTGATGACTGTCAAAAGATAACCTTACCTTAAAATGTCCCCACCCCTCCATTTGCACCCTTCTTCTGTTTCAATATGTCCCAATTTTTTCGCCTTTCGTCCTGAGGCAGAAACAAAACCACCATACACCAATTTTGATCAGAATCCAATTATCAGTTCTTGAGATATCTTGATGACAAACAAACAGACACACGAGCGAAAACAACTTCCGTCCAACTTCTTGGCGGAGGTAAGAAACACATGTCTGCGTGTGATCACGTTGTCGGGTGTTTAGGTCTCTTGGCCTTCACACTTCTTTTAGATACAATCACGCCCTAATCAGATGGAACATAACATTTTCCTTTTGTTTCTTAATCCCTGCTGTCATCAAATAGGATATAATTATTACCTTGACGCAAATTCTTATAATAGTATACCAATATCACACAGTCAAGAATAATTATATACATAGCATATACTTCTATGTGTCACATTTTCTATTTGATTTTTTTCTAATTATCATTTTCAGTGAACAAGATATGTTGTTCCTATCTTCTGCAACAGTAATTGTTACTGAATTGCAGGTCATCCTTCTTATGATTTGCGTGGGGAACCTCCCCCACCCCCTTCCCCTACTCTGAGGCCAATTACTGTAAGCAGCTTCCTCAGATATTACATTGATAAACTTTAAAAAAGCCTTTGACACTGTCTGACTGACACGTTGATGCTATAAGCATAAGCGTTCTCTACAAAGACTCAAAAAGTGTTGTAATGGTTGACAGCAGCATTCCTGAAACCTTCAAGTTTATTTAAGTGAAGCATCATTGTTTGAGCTCTATTAAGCTAGGATTCACATTCCATCATTTTCCATTCATGGCAGAAACCAATTGTATCATTTTCAGTGATTAACAGAGAACACTTGATGTAAGTCTCTTTGAGTCCAGAAAGTTGATTGTTTGGATCTTCATTCAGAGCAAAAAGTCATTGTTCAAGCACATTCTATTGGAAAGTTTCCATTTGACAACTTAGTCTTGACAGATCTTATTCTAAAACATTCCCACCACTCCATTTCTGCCCTTTCCCTGTTCAAATTAGTCCCAAGTTTTAATCACTTCTTCATGAAACAGAAACAAAACCACACACCAAATTTAATCACAATCCAATCATCAGTTCTGAATATATTTTGATGACAGACAAACTCACCTTAAAATGTCCCCACCCCTCCATTTACACCCTTCCCATGTTCCAATATGTCTCAAATTTATGTCTCAAATTCCAACTTCGTTGGTGAAGGTAACAATTGAGAAATGTATATTATTTAGGTCTTCCATCTTCGGTCTTCGTTTTCAGGTTTTAGAGATTTTGATGTCTTCTATCTTCGGTCTTCGTTTTAGAAGTCTTCGTTTCAGAGGTCTTCGTTTTAGAGATTTTTAAGTCGTCCATCTTCAGTCTTCGTTTTATACACACCACTACATATTGGACTTTTTTATACTTAAAAGGCCTTTGCCTCTCCCTACCTTTGTTTTCTCAGCTAATAATTTGTAAAACTCTTTAAAATAGGGCCTTTCTAGAGTGTGCGAGCCACCCCAAATTTCATTAGTGGGGCTTTTTTTATTGAGGCCATGCAGGGCAAAACTTACTATTTGGATCCGTTGCCATGACATTAACTAACGTGTCCTCTCCCAAAGGGCCCCTTCACAGAGATAAAAAAGTTTAGTTTTATTTGAAATATAAAAACATACATTTAAGTCCCCTCATTCAGTTATTGAAATAGCTTCTTTTTTATTGACATATTGAAGAAAGTAACACAAACATCAAGCAAAATACCTCAAATTTCACACATGGAGCGCCTTTAATTTGGGAGTCTGCCACTGACTCGCTGAAACTGAGTGTGAATTTGGGCCATTTTAATTTATACTGATATACCGAGTTACATTCATTCTCAGCAAGAAAATGATGGCCTCCTGAATAATAATCTAATGACTCTATTTACTTTTCATATTATTGTATACATTAAATATATTCCGATTCATGACGAATGCAATTGGCTTACCATGATCTATAAGTTTAAATCCTTCCGATTTCAAGACTTAGGATCTATTAAATAAATTTTTACATTTTTGTAGATTTTGGTACAAATTTGTTTTATTTTACCGAACCTTGCACCAAAATATCTTGAATATTTGTAAATGAAAAAAAGGGTCACCAGTAATTTTCAAACCGATAAAAGTAAAAGTGTTTCGGAAATTCTCCGGTGGAGGTGGGGGGGGGGGGGGGGGCTATAAAGCTAAAGCTATATTGCTGTGCTACATATTTTCAAAATATGACAGTTCCTGTGCCCCTCAGGTTCAAACATCTTCCGCCGCGTCCATGGCTTTGACACTTGCAACTTATTAAGCAATTTTCTGCAATCACATTCACGAGAAATGTAGGGCTTTCGGGGCTTCGCCCCTAAATTTTATAAAATATGAAACTAATTTTCTTACCGTCTGATATCAAAATCACGTAAAACCTATTCCTCGGGGCTTCGCCCCCTGGGCTAAGGCTTCGCCTCATATATTTGACCCATTTTAAAGCAATTTCTCTTATTTTAAAATCACAAGAAACGTAGGGCTTAACCTCCTGGGTCCCTACCACCGCTTTTCCCTAGATTTGATACAATTTTAGGTAATATTTTGTTACCGAAATCACCAAAAGCGCAGGGCTTCCGACGCCCTACATTTGACACGAGTTTAAACAATTTTCTGTTATCAAAATCACGAGAAACTCGGGACTTCCAGCTGTCCAGACGCTCCTCCTCTTTGACCCCTAAAAAGGCTTCAACTTTTGAATTAATACAATATTAAGCAGTTTTCTGCGCTCAAAATTGCGACAATGAATTGATGAATGGTTTCCAGCCTTTCAGGGGCTTCGTCCCTAAATTTGGTACACTTTTAAGCTATTTTCTGCTTCAGAATTACGAGAAACGCAAGGCTTAGACCCTAGATTGACACAATATTAAGCAATATGGGCTTCCGGAGCTGCACCCCTGGACCTTAGTGAGATAAAAACTTCACTCAGTAAGCACTACTTGCTAGGCAATACTTGCAATACGTGCATAGCAGCCATAGTGGTATAGCATACACGGTCAGATTACTAT